>PVKP010011529.1:0-61092 GCA_004027715.1 Plecturocebus donacophilus | reverse complement strand
CCCTATTCCTTCCTGTCTCCATTGTTAAGCACAATTATTGGCATAAAAGAGGTTTTTAATACCCATTTTTAGACTGTATTCTAGCCTAGGCAATAAAACAAGAATCCTGTTCTCTCTCCCTCTTTCTCTTCCTCTTTCTTTCTCTCTTTCATTCTTTTTTTTCTTCCTTTTGCTGTTTCTTTCTTTCTCCTTTTCTCTCTTTTTCTAAAATCTCTTCCTCTTTTTCTCTTTTATTCTTTTTATTCTAAAAAAAAAAAAAAAAAAAAAAACTTAAAAAAAAATCCCTTTGACCAACATCTCCCTAATTCTCCCACAGCCCCTGGTAACTACCACTCAACCCTCTGGTTCTAGGATTTCAACTTTTTTAGATTCGACATAAGTGAGATCATGTGGTATTTGTCTTTCTGTGCCTGACTTACTTTGCTTAACACAGTATCTTCTAGGCTTCTTTGCACTGTTGTGAATGACAAGAATTCCTTCTCTTCTGTGTCTAAATAGTATTCCACTATATATCTAAAAACACCACATTTTCCTTATCTATTCTTCTACTGATGGACATGCAGGTTGATTCTGTATCTTGGCTACTGTGAATAATGCTGCAATGAACATGAGAGTGGAGTGCAAGTTATCTGTGACATAGTGATTTCACTTCCTTTAGATATATACCCAACAACGTAAATGCTGAATCATAAGGTAGTTCTATTTTTAATTTTGAGGAACCTCCATACTATTTTCCATAATGGCTATACAAACTTACATTCCTATCAACAGTGTACAAGGGTTCCCTTTTTTTACATATCCTTGCCAACACTTGTTGTTTCCTCTTTTTGATAAATGCCATTCAGGGCCGGGCGCAGTGACTCAACGCCTGTAATCCTTGCACTTTGGGAGGCCGAGGCAGATGGACCTCATGACCACCCTGGACCTCGAGACCACCCTGGCCAACATGGAGAAACCCCGTCTCTACTAAAAAAATACAAAAATTAGCTGGGTGTGGTGGCATATGCCTATAATCCCAGCTACTCAGGAGGCTGAGGCAGGAGAATTGCTTGAACCTGGGAGGCGTAGGTTGCAGTGAGCCAAGATTGTGCCACTGCACTCCAGCCTGGTGCCTGGTGACAGAGCAAGACTCTGTCTCAAAAAAAAAAAAATGCCATTCAAACAGGTATGAGGTGTTATCTCATTGTGGTTTTCATTTGCATTTCCCTGATGATCAGTAATGACGAAAATTTTTTCATATACTTGTTGGCCATTTGTAGGTCTTATGTTAAGAAATGTATATTCAGCTCCTTTGCCCATTTTTAAACTGAGCTATTTGTTTTCTTGCTATTGAGCTGAGTTCCTTATATAAATTGGATGTTAACTCCTTAACAGATGCAAGGTTTGCAAATGTTTTCTCCCATTCTGTCGGTTGTCTTTTCACTCTGTTGTTTCCTTTGCTGTGCAGAAGCTTTATAGTTTGATATACTCTCACTTCTCTATTTTTGCTTTGTTCCCCTTGCTTTTGGGGTCATATACAAAAAAATCACTGCCAACACCAATGTCATGGAGCTTTCCTCCTATTTTCTTCTAGTAGCTCTACTGAGGGTTGGAAGATGAGGCAAAGAACAAAGAATAATGGAAAAGTCATACTTACTGCTTTGTTAACTTTATTATTTCCATTGGGTTCTTGTTTGGTACTTCTCATTTTCATTCCTTCTGTAGTAGAAAATAAATGTACACTGGTTAACTTTGTGAACAGACCAACAACGACTGCAAAATGGATTCACAACTTTTTTTTTCTTTTTTTAAATTAAAAGCCCCGAGGTTATATCTTTATCATAGTTTTATTTTAGGCTTACTAACACTTGTGAAGTATACAACAGATGTTTCTCCATCTTTACATGTATGCTAGAAAGTTCAAAGCAAAATGTTTAGCTCACTTCTAGCAAGTAAAACAGATACTTAATATGCATTTACTTACTAAATTTACCATGGCTTCATCTTAAGATTCACACCCTTATTTTCTTTACCCTAACTTCACCCCATACTACATATGGGAACAATACAGTTATAAAATAAGCAATGTACTTATATAAAAAGATATTTAAAGTACTAATAAAAGGTGAATTTTATCACTACCAAAGCTTTCTTTCAGCATAGGTTCCTTTTGTTCATCCTCCTCCTCTTCCTCAGACAATGGTGAAAAGGCAAACCTAACAGAACCAAAGTAGAATAGAAGGAAAAAACATTAGTGAACTTCAAAAACTGCCATACTATTTGCATTTTACAAAACTAATTATTGACACTGCAATTATAGTAATTAATTAAATCAGTTTAATAATAAAATTTCTTCCCCTTCCGAAAGCTCTTAATTGCCTATATTAGCAAGAGAGAAGCAGGACAGTATCATTGCATTTATGAGTGCAGACTCAGCTAGAATACTACCTTTGACATTAGACTAGTTACTTAATCTGACTGTATCCAGTTCCCTGATCTGTAAATAAGGGGATAATAGAACATTACTCATAGGGGTGTTTTGTAAAAGTAAGTCATTATAAATAAGGTGCTTAGAACAATACCTGTTACATTTAGCAGGCATTCAACAAAGTTCGTTCTTATGTGTCAAACAAAGTTAGGTAAATTTTCATCTAATTTAAAATCGTAGCCTTCAAACTGGGCATTAAGAGAAGGGAGGCCTATTCTAGGTAATTAAAAATTTCAGTTTACAAGTGGGGAGCTCAGAAGATGAAGGCCTGATCTGGTATATCTCAGATGCCTTTTCTTAACAACTTCCAAGAGATTCAGCAAAGCAGACCGGTAATTCCTAGAATGCTTTAGCTTTGACCTCACGCTATACTTCCCATTTTATTGTCATCTACTATTTTTATTCTACTTGTTTTTAAATTTCCCTTACAAGATCAAAATTCTTAATAAACTAGGAACAGAAGGGAACATCTATAAATTGTTAAAGGGTAACAAATTCCATGGTAAATATCATAGTTGATGATATATGAGAAGCATTTAATGTCAGAGTAAAGATGAGAAGGCCCATTGTCATTGACTCTATTCACTATTATATACGAGGGCTTAGCCAAACTAATAACATGAATCAAATCGATGCAGGAAGATTATATGGCAAGAAAGGAACAACATAATGATTACTTTAGACAAAAACCTATCTGAAGAGAAAATGTGGAAATTATCAGAACAATATAACAACAGGAAGGTTGCTGGGTATGATATATATTAAAAAGGCTGGGACTGGGTGCAGTGGCTCATGCCTGTAATCCCAGCACTTTGGGAGGCCTAGGCAGGTGGATCACGAGGTCAAGAGATCCAGACCATCCTGGCCAACATGGTGAAACCCTGTCTCTACTAAAAGTACAAAAAATTAGCCGGGCGTGGCGGCACATTCCTGTAATCCCAGCTACTTGGGAGGCTGAGACATGAGAATTGCTTGAACCCTGGAGGCCGAGGTTGTGGTGAGCCAAGAATGCGCCATTGCACTCCAGACTGGGCAGTAAGAGTGAAACTCTGTCTCAAAACAAACAAACAAACAAACAAACAAAAAAACGGCTGGGCGTGGTAGCTCACTCCTATAACCCCAGCACTTTGGGAGGCTGAGGAGGGCAGATCACTTGAGGTCAGGAGTTTGAGACCAGGCTGGCCAACATGGTGAAATCCTATTTCTACTAAAAATACAAAAAAATCAGCTGGACATGATGGCGGGCACCTATAATCTCAGCTACTTGGGAGGCTGAGGCAGAAGAATCGCTTGAACTTTGGAGGTGGAAGTTGCAGTGAGCCAAGATCACACCACTGTACTCCAGCCTAAGCGACAGAGCAAGACTCTGTCTCAAAAAAAAAAAAAAAAAAACCAGTGCAAAAAATCAAAAGACAATTAACTGGCAGGAAATATATGCAATACTTAGAACAAACAAAATATTGGCATACAATAGAAATTCCTACAAATTGGGCCCGGCACGGTGGTTCATGCCTGTAATCCCAGCAACCTGGGAGGCCAGTCGCTTGAACTCAGAAGTTCAAAACCAGCCTGGGCAACATGGCGAAACCCTGTCTCTACAAAAAAATACAAAGATTAGCCAGCCCAGTGTGGTGGTGCACAGCTGTGATCCCAGCTACTCGGGAACCTCAAGTGGGAAGGTCATTTCAGCCCAGGAGCTGGAGGGTGCAGGGAGCCGAGGTCGCACCACTACACTCCAGCCTTGGCTTCAGAGCAAGACCCCATCTCAAAATAAATAAATTCCTACAAATCGATACATAAGTGATTGTTATAGTCTGAATGTCTGTCCCCTCCAAAACTCATGTTGAAACCTAATTCCCAATGTGACAATATTGGGAGTTGGGCCTAATGGAAGGCTTTTAGGTCATGCGGGCTCCACCCTCATGAATGAATTAATGCTGTTATATAAAGGGTTTTCTGGAGTGGGTTCTCCCTCTTGCCCTTCCACCTTCTGTCATGTGATGACCCAGTAAGAAAGCCCTCACCAGATGCTCACACTATGAGCCAACAAATTTCGGTTGATTATAAATAAGCTAGTCTGTGGTATTTTGTTACAGCAGCACAAGATGGATGGAGACAATGATCTATAAGCCAATTAAAAAATAAGCTAAAGTTACAATCTTATATGCAAAAAGTAACAACAGTAATTCTCATCCACCAAATCTGCCAAAATTAAATGATGGGAAATAAAATGAGGGAAGAAGAAAAAAATCCCTCCCATACCACTGTTGTTAAATATGCGATTTCTTTCAGGTTTCTTTTGGGAACATAATCTGGAAATACTTTAAAAATTACAAATACACATACCCTTTAACCTAACAAATCCAAGCCCACTCATTAAATATTTCTTGAGCATGTACCAGTATGTAGTGAGAAATTAACTTTCATTGACTAATGTGAGGTGATCTCTACGCCCGTAAAATGTCCTGTCTTTATTCACCTGGGGACTTTGGCTGACAGTCTAATGGTATAGTTTAATATAGGGCCATCAGATCATGCTATTTCAGCTCTGACCTCAAAAAGAAATGGTATTAGCCTGACTGTCAGGAGGGGTTGGCAACTAAAACAGCAACAGAGACAGTATATGATTGAGCCCCAGTAAAAACTCTGGACACTGAAGACGCAAATGGGTTTCCCTCATTGGCAATATTCTGTGCATATTGTCACATATTAACATTGTCCAGTAAAAATCTGCGAGCTGAGCATTAATCGGCCTTCCTGGACAGAAATAATGTGTTACTACATTTTTGGTGCTGGGGAAAAGAATGACTTGATGTACTTCTGCAGAAGAGGGACAGAACATAAGAAAGAAAATACAGATTTCTCCAGACTCTTACCTGGTATCACCATTTTGTTGTAATAAATCTTAACTCTAAGTATAACTACATGCTGCATCCCATGAGACCTTCTAGTAAATAACTGAACATTAGGGTGGTCTTGAGGACCCTGACACACCTCAACTGGAAATATCCCAAATGTCCAGTAATAGGAGAACACATTAATTTAACTGTGCTACATTATGTCTCGTGTATATGCTATCCATGAAATGAAAGAGTTCAATTATATCTGTTACACTAAATCTCTACAATGTACTGTTACAAGAGAAAAGGAAGATTCCTACATGAACAGGGAAAAGACACATTATAATACACAGTTAACACTGAAGTCATGGAGAATGGAGGTAATGTTTTAAAAGAAAAGGGAAAAAAAGGAAGAGGGAAGGTAATGCAGAAAATTTTTTAATGACTGAGGAAGGGAAAATATTTAAATACAAGTATAGCTAGTGAGAAACCAGTAGATCAACAGGTTAATATAAAAGAAGGGTCTCCAGAATGTAAAGTTCTTTTTGAACAGAGTGATTTCAGATCTCATTTCTTTCCTTACGTGACTTTTCTCTATTCTTTGACTTTTTTTCGATAAACGCATATAGAGTGCATAGTTTGAAATGACAACAAGGTAATTTTCATGGAGTAAAAGGATCTCACCTATTTTCTATCTTAATCTTTCATTGATAAGTCTGGTTATAAAATTAGCTATTTAGTTATACCATCTTACCCTTTTCCTTCTTTGGTGATATGGGTGTTTAATATAAGCTCTTAACTGTTTAAATGCAAATGAGGGGGGAAAAGGCAGAGGGAAGGCATAAATATTCACAAAATAAAGATAGGCAGTTCCTAAATGACTGAAATGTGCCTATAGTTGGACAAATCAAATTCACACATGGATTTTTAATTTCAAAGTTAGTTACATAGGTTTTAATTATACACTTTCTATCATTACAAAGTGAGCTAGGCTACTGGTTACAAAATTTTTCTTTCCTTCTAGACACCAGACGGGAGAAACTCACTATAAGTCACACAATTTTATCTTTTTTTCTTTGAGACAGAGTCTTGCTCTGTCGCCCAGGCTGGAAGGCAGTGGCACTACCTCAGCTCACTGCAACCTCTGCCTCTGGGATCAAGTGATTCTCATGCCTCAGCCTCCAGAGTAGCTGCGATTACAGATGTGCACCACCATGCTCAGCTAATTTTTGCATTTTTAGAAGAGGCGACGAGGTTTTGTCATGTTAGCCAGGCTGGCCTCAAACTCCTGGGCTCATGTGATCTGCCCACGTTGGGTTCCCAAAGCGCTGAGATTACAGATATGAGCCACTGTGCCTGGTTAACACAATATATTATATATCTATCTCTCTTGTTTATTATACAAAAACTTATAGGCATAGTTGGTTTTATGGTGCCTCATTCGATTGTGCTTCCCAGATTTTGTGGCTACTCTGTGTCAAGGAAGTCTATTGGTACCATTTTCCAACAGTAATGTGCTCACTTTGTGTGTCAGCATTTTTTTTTTCAGACGTAGTTTCACTCTGTTGCCTAGGCTGGGGTGCAGTGGCACGATCTGGGCTCACTGCAACCGCCGCCTTCCAGGTTCAAGCAATTCTCCTGCCCCAGCCTCCCAAGTAGCTGGGATTACAGGCGTCCACCACCACATCTGGCTAAGTTTTGTATTTTTAGTATTTCACCATGGTAGTCAGGCTGGTCTCAAACTCCTGACCTCAGGTGATCCGACTGCCTTGGTCTCCCAAAGTGCTGGGATTATAGGCGTAAGCCACTGTGCCTTACCCCTATATGTCAGCATTTTTTTTAAAGCAATAAAGTGTTTTTAAACTAAGGTATGTACATTTTTTAGACATAATGCTATTGCACACATAGTAGACTACAGAATAATGTAAACATAACTTTAATATGCACTGGAAAAACCAAAGAATGTACATGACTCATTTACTGTGATGGTATGAAACCAAACTTTCAATTTATCTCCACAGTATGCCTGTATATTTATCACAAAATGTCAGAGCTGAAAGGAACCTCATGTCACTTGGTTTAATCCCCCCTCATTACACAGAAAGGAAACTAAGGCCAGAGAGGTGGAGAGACCACATGCCAAAAATCATGAAGTAAGTTAAGAGAGCTGAGATAGGGGCCGGGCATGGTGGCTCATGCCTGTAATTCTAGCACTTTGGGAGGCCAAGGTGGGTGGATCACCTGAGGTCAGGAGTTCATGACCAGCCTGGCCACCATGGTGAAACCCCATCTTAGAAAAAAAAAAAAGAGAGAGAGCTGAGATAGGAACCCAGTTTGTCTGATTCTGGGCCCAGTGTTCCTTCCACTCTATGATACAGCCCTGATACTGTCCCCTAGTGTGTACCACCCCTTATTGATGACATGGTCATCTCGTGTTAGCAGAGTAAACAGAAGAGTCCAAGAACCTCTGGTTGTTTGCAGATGGTCGCCAGAGAACCATGATGACAAAGAGGATCATGGAGAACAGCAAGCGCCAGATGGCATCATCTACCCATAGCTCTCGCCAGTCCTACAATATGGGGGAAAAGTACAACATTTATACACGTTATCTAAACCCTTTGTTCATAAAGCCTTTGGCATAGAACAAAAGTCACTTATTTGTCCATTCAAGTTATATTTAGTAAGAGCCTGCTATGTGCTTAATACTGTGGCAAGTGTGGGAAAACAAAGTGAACAAACGTAGTTTTTGCCCTTGTAGTTCTTACTGTTTGAAAAAAAAAGGCATCAATGGAACAGAGTATACGTCAAAGCTCTGTCATCAGCCTGAGAAGCTTTAAGAAAGGGTTTTATGCAGGGTTAGAGAAAGTTACATTAGGTTGGTATATGTTATAATTTTCATTTTTATTTATTTATTTATTTATTTTTAACAAAATAGAGGCTTAGCTGCTTCTAAAGAAATCCTATTGGCCACAGTCTTTGAGCTCAGATCTTAAGGACATAGCATCTATTCAGATTAGTATTATTTACACAAATGGTACTTAATATTTAGTACTCTGGACTTCTTAAAATTTTTAGTTAAGACTGGGTTACAGCATACTATAGTTATAACTTACAAAATTCTCTCTCAATATGGGGAGAGTACAGTCTGACGAAACAAACAAAAAACTACTATAATACCAAACACCATGATAGTACAGCATACTTAGGAGGAGGGAAGTATTACAACTCTCAAGAGTAGAGACCTAGCCCTAATTTTTTATAAGGTATATATAACTTAAAAGAACCTTACCACTGTCATCAACATCATCAGTTGTTTATAAGACAGTACATTATTCATAAATGTGCTTATAACTCACCGACTGACATGTCACTATTCTGAACTTCATGGTTGTCCAGATGATAAACACAATAGATGCTAACAGTAAATGAAAAACCAGGTCAGAGGATGAATGCTAGTTTACATCCCCAATTATATTCCCCATTTCTGGTTAAGTGGAATCCCACACACCCCAAACCCCCAAATACATCACAATTCTATCAGTTATTTTAAAATGTATTCAATACAAATTTACTGTATACCTACTATCAGCAAGGCTCATGATACATACTCTGGTCAATCCTTTCTGTATTTAAAGAATAATTTGGTAATAATTTTATTTTCCATCTGGCTACATCAGTAACCATCATGGCTGGAAAATAAGGTATGGGAAATATAGCTCTTTCCAGCATTATCAATATAATTTTTTTCCTTTTATCCTTCAGTAATGCTAATTTTTTGGCTGGTCAGATGAAAAAAAAATGGTTGCTAAAATGACTGTAATACAAACAGAAGAACTTGTTCTAATCAGAGATCAGATCTCACTATTCCTGGTACAAGGGCCATGAGGTAGGCAAATTAGCCTAGTTTGGTTATAGTCCACCTAATGTCAATTTTTTACATATGCTTGCTGACATATATAACGCACTATAATAGCAATGTACTCTAATCTAAAATTCTACAACTATTTAATAATAAAACTAAACAAACACGTGGTAATGTCTTCTAAAAGGAGCACTCTCTGGCACTTAAGCTAACTAACCTCAAGAAAAAGAATGCCGCAAAAGAGAATGCGAATAGAAGAGGAATAAATGCAGAGCTGAAATATGAGGTTCAGGTATTGTACACAAAATAAATGGTTCTCAACTTTTTAAAAACCATAGATCCTTCTGAGAATCTGACAAAAGCTAAGAACCCTTTTCCCAAGTGAAATATACAAAACTTTCTATGCCCACCCATGGCCTTTCAGGTTAAGAATCTCCATTCTAAACAGATCACATTTGAACTCCAAGAAGAAAAGTCCCAGACTTACCTGCCACTGCCAAGATAAGCGTGTTGGTGAAATGCCGATACAAAGAGAGTTTTACAATGTTCCTCCGAAGTTTCAACAGCTTCATTGTTTGAGTCAGGCTAATAAATATGTGTTTGCAGGTCAAGGAATTCAACAATCAGGAAAAAAACAGTAAGCTAGCCAATTAGTCTTCAGGTTTCTTTAAGGATCTGGGGTCATCCTAATAAACTTATAAATCTCTCAGAGGCCTTACAGCTATCTTATTCTCACTTAATCTCACAAACACCTCAAGATTAATAAGAAAGACATCATTTTCTTTACTTTTCTTTTTATTTTTTTAAATTTTGTGTGAAACAGGGTCTTGCTCTGTTGCCCAGATTGGAGTTCAGTGGCATAATCACGGCTCACTGCAGCCTTGACCACCAAGGCTGAAGTGATCCTCCTACCTCAGCCTCCCAAGCAACTGGAACTACAGGCATGTGCCACCATGCCTGGCTAATTTTTTAATTTTTTTGTAGAGATGGGGTCTCACTAAGTTGCTCAGGCTGGACGTGAACTCCTGGCCTCAATTGATCCTCCTGCCTTGGCCTCCCAAAGCACTGGCATTACAGGCGTGAGCCACCAAGCCTGGCCAAAAATCATCATTTTCAGTAAGACATTAAAGAGAAGACAGAACCAGGATAAAGTAAGAATGTACAAAATCACAAGATAAAAAATATATTAAAAAGAGAAAGGAAGGGGCTTCCTAGAGAAGCAAAAAAGAAAATAAATAGAAAAGGGAAAAGGCAGAAGATAAAAGTGAACATGAATAATAGCCAAGGGACAAAGAGTTAGCATTATCTTTTCTCTCCCTTTAAGGTGGGTAGCTCTGTTCTCATCTAACCAGCAAATCTAGTTCAGGGTCATTAATTACACTTGTGCCTATTATGTCAGAGATCTACACTCAGTCCCCCTCATGACATCTTAAGAAATCTGCCAGCAGTTGCCTGCACTATCCTAAATTAAGAGGACCTTACAACTGGTTGAGAAACCCGTATGGTTCGCTTCCAAAAGGAAGGACTCTCCATTTCCAGAATATTATTCTCACATAGAAGTTGCTAGAGAAAAACAGGACGGGAATTGATGACTACAAAAAGGTTATCTGCTCTCATGTTCAATTTTCTTATTTTCTCTTTGAGACAGGGTCTCACTGTCACCCAGGCTGGAGTACAGAGGCACAATCTTGGCTCACTGCAACCTCCACTTCCAGAACTCAAGCAATTCTCCTGCCTCAGCCTCCTGAGTAGCTGGGACCAGAAGCACGGGCCACCATACCTGACTAATTTTTATATTTTTTGTAGAGATGGGGCTTTGCCTTGTTGCCCAAGTTCATCTCAAACTCCTGGGCTTGATGCAATCTGCCCACCTCAGCCTCCCAAAGTGCTGGAATTACAGGCATGAGCCACCACGCCTGGCTTAATTTTCAGAATGAGAAGTACGTATAAAAATAAGGGATTTAGCACTTGATCTGCCCTTACAGCTGTTACCTAGTCATTCCCACCTCTCTCTTTACTTCTCTCAATGCTTGTAGAGGTTCACAAAACACTTGGAAAGATACTAATCTAGAAAAGCTTTGGCCATTTAGACCAAGGACAATTTAACTGAAAACTCTTATATGGCAACCCACTCAAATTCACAAAACAATTTTGTTCACATTCACAGTTTTTCAAGTCTCAACTTATCAAGTCAGTAATAACTGAAAACTGCAAACAGGTCCAAATATATAAAAACCAAAACAAATTCAAAATAAGATAAAGTCCAAACAATAAAGTCCAAAAATTTGTATCCTTTAGCCATCAGGCCAAGTCCCTAATAAATACATTTAATTTTAAAGAGCAGGGGAAAAAGATTACTCAAATAGAAGCTTGTTTGTTATCTGCTGGTTGACTCCGCCTATAAATGAATCAATTATTTATTCTGAAGAGTAGAAGTCTTCAAACAATTTCAAGTCAGCTTCTGAATGAGGGAACAAAACACTCACCCCATGAGGGTTAAAACCTGCTGAATCTGGGCCAGGCGCGGTGGCTCATGCCTGTAATCCCAGCACTATGGGAGGCCCAGACAGGCAGATCATGAAGTCAGGAGATCAAGACCATTCTAACACAGTGAAAACCCATCTCTACTAAAAATACAAAAAATTAACCGGCATGGTGGCATGCACCTGTACTCCCAGCTACTCAGGAGGCTGAAGCAGGAGAATGACTTGAACCCAGGAGGTGGAGGTTGCAGTAAGCCGAGACTGCACCACTGAATTCCAGCTTGGGTGACAGAGTGAGACTCCATCTCAAAAAAAAAAAAAGAAAAAGAAAAAAATCTGCTGAGCCTACATAGAGTTTCAGAAGAATCAAAGCACTTTATACAGTTCCTGAAATCAAATTTTAAGGACCAAAATCTTTTGATAAGTTTCAAAGCATTTAATAACTGCTAGAGGCTAAAAGGAAGACCAGGATCAGCACAGCCAGTGATTCTAACACTAAATGATTAGGTACACAACCAAAATCAAGGTGAAATGCTCATTTAAAAGAAAAAAGCTAAAAGATTTTATCTTGAGCTCGGTCCACAGTCACCAATTTCCAATTTGGTTTTAAAATTAAAAAAAAAAATCCAAAAAACAAAAAACCTGCTTACTTGAACCCTCAAGTTGTTGAGACTTAGCATGCACTATTCCCCACACTAAGGAGTAATCAACAAAATTGATAAAAACTCTCTGCAGTAAGATCAATGGAAACCTATCTCCAAGAGGAGAAAATGGATCATCATCAAACAAGCCAACGAGAAGGATATCCACCAGCACAAGGCAGTGTCTAGGAAAGCCAAGGGGATAAAGGCCAAGGAAGCAAGATCAGTCTGGGCCTGCAGACAAAGAAAAAGAAGAGGTGAAAAACAGATGTCTAGAGAGGCACAGAGAGGAAACCATCACATGATTTTGCATTTACAGAATCACTGGAATGTTTTTGCATTGAACTGAAAGAAAATAAAAAGAATACTTGGCACCTAATTATTCTTCCCTTCTTATAAACCATCACATAGACTATACAGCTATAAGCATTTCACATAAATTGTCAGTTACAATCACACAAAACAATGAAACATATTGCTATCATAAAGTTTTTCATATATAAAGATCCATGTTAAGAAGTGACCATATTCCACAAAAGTTTTGATGGTTATAAGCCCCATCCTAATCTATCATTTCCTATTATTGTGGTTTTACCTACAAGTCTGAAAAGACTTTTCTCATATTTAAAAAAAATTACTGCATCATATACAAAGAATTACTAATTTCCAAAATTGCAATATAATAAGATTTTACAAATAAGAGCTCACCACAAAATAAAATGTAAGGCAATTATCTGTCTGAAAAACTATGCTGCATGTTTCCAGAAGCTTATATAAAAGACGCTTTTTATATAACCCTAATTACCCAATCAATAGGCATTATTGAAAGGATATCCATAAAATAACACAGGCATCAATTGCTGAGAGGGCCAGGTTTACTATCAGAATCAAGGAATCAGAAAAATTCTATAGCAGCAGCAGAAGAAAGAAAATGAAATTGACAGAAGGTTAAAGTTGCTAAAAGTCTAAGAAAATTACATACAGAGGACAGTGTGATTTGAAAAGCAAATCTGCATCCACAAAGTGTTTTATTTAAGAGGCAATTTACTGCAAAACATGTTGAGCCCAGTTTTCTTGTGGGCAAAGCCAAGTTTATAGCATTTGCAATCTTGAATCTAATAGGTTACTGTGGAGTCTGATTTATTTTTTTTAAATAAGAAAATAATTGAAATGGCCTAGAGAAGCCTACTTCTTCTTCATATTAATCCAGTGCTAACAGAAATTTCTTTTCTTCTCTTTTCTAAGGAAGAGGTATCACTCTGTTGCCAGAGTGTAATGGCATAATCATGGCTCACTGCAGCCTGAGCTCAATGAATTCTTCTACCTGAGCCTCCTAAGTAGCTAGGACTACAGGTGCACACCACTGCTCCCAGACATAAATTTCTTTATCATCTAGATATCAGTGCTCTGGTTTCCTTCTGTGGCAAAGGAAATAATTATACAATTCTCAAAAATGGTGTGAAACTTCACTAGCTGCCTTTTAAAGATGTTTTGAAACTCAAATGTCAACTAAGAAACAAGTTACTTTAGATTAGATTAACTAGTAAGTGCATGACTCCAAAGTCTGCCACTTATACAAGAATTCCAGTCTGTAATCCATCAATCAGAAAAAGAAGAAAAACAAAACACAAGTCCACTGCTTAGGAGGAAGAACTAAAATGATTACCCATCTGGAGACAGGTGGAAAAGCATTCATTCCGGACACACATTAAATTTACGAAGCTCTAATAGGCAGATCAAAAAGAAAACATGAACTATACATACGTTTTGAAAATCAGATCCCAAAAGTGACTTACAGCAAACAGTAAAGAAGCCCACAGACATTTCTGATTCACACTGTCAAGATGTAAACAATACAACTGAAGTGACCACAGAAAATGAGATTAAGCAGTACTAACCCCAGTAACTCTGAGGACCCCTTCCATGCCAGAGAACAAAAGATAGAGGGCTCCTGCTACTACAACCTTATGAAGAGTGACTCCAAGGCGAGGCCTAAAGAGGAAGCAAAGAGATACTTGAGTCCATATGGAACAAAGTCCAAAACAAGTTAAGTAACAGGAACTCATGTTAATTAACACAGGCCAATAATTTAAAGCAATAAAGAATATGCTCTTGATTCACCTAAGAGAAAAAACTCCTAAGACTACATGGTCTTAAAACAAGATAGGGAACACTATAACTTAAGATCTGGTGCCCGGTTACCACATTTAAAAAAAACTTTCCTTAGAGAATTTTGAAACATATTCATAAGTAGTATAATGCGCCCTTATAAACCTTTCACCGAGGCCCAAAAACTATCAACCTGTGGCCAATTCTGTCTGATGCATACCTCTTCCACTTTCCACCCTTTCATATTCTCTTGATGCAAATCCTAGACAGCATTATCTTTGACATATTTCAGTATGTGTTTTTAATAAATAAGGACTTTATTTTTCTTTGGTATTTCAATGGCTACAAAAGAACCTTTCTTTTTTTTCCCCCTAAGGAAACAGGGTCTCACTCTCGTCCAGGCTAAGCGCAGTGGCCCAGTCACAACTCACTGCAGACTTGAATTCCTGGGCTCAAGCGACTCCCGCTTCAGCCTCCTGAGTAGCTGGTGACTACAGGCATGTCCCACTATACCAGGCTATTTTTTTTTTAATGTTTTGTAGAGACAAGGTCTCACTATGTTGTCCAGGCTGGTCTAGAACTTCTAGGTTCAAGCGATCCTCTTGCCTTGGCCTCCCCAAGGGCAGGATTACAGCCATGAGCCACTGTGCCCAACCCACAAAAGAAACTTTTAAAAAACATACCCAAAATACCACTATCAAATCTAAATACTCTAACAATTCCTTAATATAATCAAATATCCTATTGTAGTTCATTAAATAGTGTATTTGCAAGCTCAAAACCTAACATTTGAAAAGTCTTCTGAGCAACTTCTGTTTGAAGGAGAAAAAGCCTTAGATCCTTGAGATTCAAAATCCTACACAACCAGAATTCACATTTTAACAAAATTCTTAGGTGATTCCTTAGTGTAGTTTAAGACGGGCTGCCTTAAATCATGTCTGCATAGGCCTTACCAATATTTGTTCTTATATTTTTAGTTATACACTGGGAAAAACTCCATATGAGCAGGGAATTTTCTCCCTATTCATCTTGGAAACCTAGAATATTTCCTGGCATATAGGAGGCACTCAAATAGTTGTTAAATAAATATGTTTTAAGAATTAAAATTCCCACCAGGTGAGGTGGCTCACGCCTATAATCCCAGCACTTTGGGAGGCCAAGGCGGGTGGATCACGTGATACCTAGTCTCTACTAAAAATACAAAAATCAGCCAGGTGTGGTGGCGGGCACCTGTAATCACAGTAACCCCAGCTACTCATGAGGCTGAGGCAGGAGAATCACTTGAACCTGGAAGGCAGAGGTTGTGGTGAGCAGAGACCACACCATTGCACTCCAGTGTGGGCAACAGAGCGAGACTCTGTCTCAAAAAAAAAAAAAAAAAGAATTAAAATTTCCTATACCTCTAATCCCATTTAAAGCAAAACTCCTTTAAATGAATAAACAAACTTAAAACAACTAAACTTAATCCTACTTAAAGCACCACTTAATCCCACTTAAAGCAAAATTCCTTGAAATAACTCTCTATACAATTATTCTAATTCCTCTCCTCCTATACTCTGTGGAACTCTCTCCAATTGGGCTTTTGTCCCTATCACATTACCAAAACTATTCCTGTGATGGTCACTATGACCCTCCATGTAGTTAGACTCAATGGTCAATTCTCACTTGATCTATCAGGATCACCAGACACAATCATTTCCTCCTTGAAACATATTCTTCAGTTTTATACCCACCTCACTGGTCATTCCTTAATTTCCTGGGCTAACTCTACTTCACCTTATAGACTTCTAAATATTAAATATTCAAGGGCTTAGTCCTTGGACCTCTTCTCTATATATACTCACCTCCTTGGTGACCAAATCCAGTCTCATGCCTTTATTTTATTTATTTATTTACTTTTTGAAGACAGAGTCTCACTCTGTCACCCAGGCTAGGGTGCAGTAGGGTGATCTCAGCTCACTGCAACCTTCCACCTAGCAGGTTCAAGCGATTCTCCAGCCTCAGCCTCCTGAGTAGCTGGGAATACAGGCACACACCACCATACCTGGCTAATTTTTTGTATTTTAGTAGAGATGGGGTTTCACTGTGTTGTCCAGGCTGGTCCCAAACTCCTGACCTCGGGAAATCTGTCCGCCTCGGTCTCCCAAATTGCTAAGATTATAGGCATGAGCCACCGAGCCCAGCCCTCACCACAGTAAATAATATCCGCATCTTCATGACTCCCAAACTTTTATCTCTGACCCAACATCTTCCCTTTGTTTTCCCTACTCAGTTATCTAACTGAACTCCAATCTTGCCCCTGCTCCACATTTACTTCACCTAAGGTCTTCCTGAACTCAGTAAGTCTTCATTTCTATCACGTCATTTGATCAGATCAAAACAGTTGGAATCATCCTTAATTCCTCTTCTCTTTCACATTATACATCTGATCCATCAGCAAATTCCATTGGTTTCACTTTCAAAATATACACAGGATCTGATCTCAACTCAGCACCTCCTCCCTTGGCTATACCTAAGTTCCCTCACCTCCTTGAAGTCTCTGCTTAAATGGCATTAAGTGAAGCCCTACTTGATTACCCTATGTACAACTGCAAGCTCTAGCTCCTGCATTACCTACTCCACTGCACTTTTCACTGACATATTAAAATATTTTACTCACTTATTTCAATTTTGTCTTTGTCCACTCCCTCCACAAATGTTAACTCAAAGTCTTCTGTTTACTTGCTATATCCTCAGGGCCTGGAACAAGGCCTTGAAGAATGCCTATAGAAGACACTCAATAAAAATAAAATTTTTTGGATAAAAAAATATTTTCAGAGAGTAGTCGCAAGGATGTGTTTCCCATAACAAATCTGATTTGCAAAAAATATTATGGAAGTATAAAGTCTCTAAGTTTACTATAAAAGTCTGGTGTTTCAATCTCATTTGTTATAAGGTTTCCTACAGATGTTCCTCCTAGGAAGTGAAATGAAACACTAACATTTTGCCAACATTTACAACACTATAAAATTTCAGATACCTTTCTTGTTTCAGAATTATTTATTTTACCAACTCTTTGAGAACCACTACACTGGGAACATGCAATACTGTTTTAATTTAATCAGCACTTTAATTTGCTCTTCCATACAGGAAGTTAATACTTACTTGACAATGCCATATCCCAGACTGACTATGATGACCAGGGTTCGAGCCAGTGAGCGTTTCACTGCTGAAAGCAGCTCTGCAAGGATCAAAGCACCTTGGACTATGAAAAAAAGAAGAGAAATGGCACCATAATATAGCTTTGGCAACAGGCAAGATGCCAATACCAGACTGCTGATTTCTACATTCTTCAGAATAAGCACTGGTATTAGTCCTAATAAAGTAGAATCCCTCTTCTGCAGTTTTTACAGTATACAAGCTGATACCGCTCACGATCTCACTCTTGAGCGGTATCAGCTTGTAAACTGTTTTACAATCTAGGTGTGCTCAACTCAGCTATCTCCCCGACTTGCCTCCAAATTCACTAAAACTTTAATAGAATACCTCATCCTTTATAAACAGTTTGTAGCATCAAAACAATTTCCTCCATTTTTAAAAACTGTGAAATACAGCTACACATAGGCAAAAACCACACTCATGTACACACCCGATGACATGTAGAGTTTAACTCATTTTCAAGACCTTTCAAAGACCAGGGAAAATCTAATCAGTTTATCTCACAATAATATTCATAACTAAATTAAATGGTCTGACAAGAAAAAAACTGAAGCAATCACAAAAAACAACAGTATAAAACAACTTCTGTCAGTACCAGTTCACCTTACTAAACCATAAGCACTTTCCTATTTTCTTGATATAACAATATTTTATCAGTTAGATGCACTTTCCCACCACATTTTGAGATCTTTGAAATCAAGGTGTGTCTTACAATCAATGACATCTTACAATTAAATTGGCATGGTTTACTTTCTTTCTTAGATGTGTAATACTGCCTTAGAAATCAATGGAAATTGAGATTTGATGATGTTAATTAATAATCACTCCCAAAATGGCCACTACTTTTGTGACTTTTGTGAGTATATTTCAGTAAAATTAGTCTTACATCACTGAACTCATAAGATTAAAAAAAAAAAAAGTCAGAATCATAGTGATTCTGCTTAAGTTACTGTAACAATTAAGTAACTGAAAAGTTAGACTTATTTAGTGACTGCTGACCTTAGAAATATTTTCACACATCTCACCTTCCAACCACTCAAACTGGCAAACATTTTTTGGTTACTTACCAGATTCTCCTTTGTATCGGATATTCTGAAATTCTGCATAGAAGACAGCTTTCTCAAGCATTCCCAGAAAGATGACAGCACCAATCCAAAACTGAATTCTCAGGAGATCTCTCCAGTAGCAGGCAGACCATGCCAGCCACAGAACACCAAACAGGACATATACAATACACATCACCATAAAAAACTGTTACCAAATTGGGTAAAAGATAAAAAGGAGGATTAGGGCCAAGAGCAAAGCCTGTAGATTTAGAATCAATACATACTCTATTTTTTTTTTAAAAGAGATGGGGTCTTGCTATGTTTCCCAGGATGGTCTTGAACTTCTGGGCTCAAGCAATCCCCCCACCTGTGTTCCCCAAAGTGTTGGGGTTACAAGTGTAAACCACCGTACCTGTCCTGAATCAATATACAGTCTTAACAAGTCACAAAAATATACATTCTATCTTCTAGTTAAAAAATAATTATTCCGGCCAGTTGCGGTGGATCACGCCTGTAATCCCAGCACTGCGGGATGCTGAGGCGGGCAGATCACCTGAGGTCAAAACTTCAAGACCAGCCTGACCAACATGGAAAAACCCCGTTTCTACTGAAAATACAAAATTTGCCAGACATGGTGGCCATGCCTGTAATCCCAGCTACTTGGGAGGCTGAGGCAGGAAAATTGCTTGAACGTGGAGGCTGTGGTGAGTGGAGATGGTGCCACTGCACTCCAGCCTGGGCAACAAGAGTCAAACTCCATCTTAAAAACAATAAATAAATAAAAATAATTATTCCTTTGAAGTTTAATGCAAATATGAAAGAACTATCTTGAGTAGAGGAAGACAACATATGAACTTGTCCTCAAGAGCAAATGTTCTCATATATATATACACACACACATACATATGTATAAGATAGGCATACCATATAAAAGGTGCTCTCTATAATACCTACGCACACATATATATGGTATATATACAGAGCACTCAGCCTGCTCTCCTACATTAAAAGAGCTTTTTCTGGTCAGGCGTGGTAATTCATGCCTGTAATAGTGCTTTGGGAAGCTGAGGCAGGAGGACTGCTTGAGGTCAGGAGTTCAAGGCCAGTCTGGGCAACATAGCAAGACCCTGACCCTACAAAAAATAAAAATTAGGCCAGATGTGGTGGCTCAGGCCTGTAATCCTAGCACTTTGTGAGGCAGAGGCGGGCAGATTACTTGAGGTCAGGAGTTCATGACCAGCTTGGCCAACATGGTGAAACATCACCTCTACTAAAAATACAAAAATTAGCTGGGTGTGGTGACGCACACCTGTAGTCCCAGCTGCTCGGGAGGCTGAGACAGGAGAATTGCTTGAACCCCAAAACTGAAGGCTGCAGTGAGCCAAGATCACACCATTACACTCCAGCCTGAGTGACAGAGTGAGACTCTGTCTCAAAAAATAAAAACAAAAAAAATAACAAAATAAAATAAAAATCAGCCAGGCATAGTGGCACATGCCAGTTGTCCTAGCTGCTCAGGAGGCTGAGATGGAATATGGCTTGAGCCTGGAGTTTAAGGTCGCAGTGAGCCATTATCATGCCAATGCACTCTAGCCTGGGAGACAGAGTGAGATTCTTTTTTTTTTTTTTTTGAGATGGAATCTTGCTCTGTCACCCAGGCTGGAGGGCAACAGCGCAATCTAGGCTCACTGCAACTTCTGCCTCCCAGGTTCAAGCGATTCTCTTGCTTTAGCCTCCCGAGTGGCTGGGATTACAGGTACACACCATCATGCCCAGCTAATTTTTGTATTTTTAGTAGAGACGGGGTTTCACCATGTTGGCCAAGATGGTCTTGATGTCCTGACCTCGTGATCCACCCACCTCGGCCTCCCAAAGTGCTGGGAATACAGGTGTGAGCCACTGCGCCAAACCACTTTCTTTCTTTCTTTTTTTTTTTTTTTAAAGAAGGAGCTATTTCAGCTCACAATCTAAAATTATATAGATGAAGACAACGCTGAAGAAGAAAAATGGCATGACCATTACGATACATCTAGAGGCAAGGAAATACAACAAAATAGGAAAACTATTAAAAGGGAAAGGAAGAAGAGAATAATCATGAACAAAGGAAATCGAAAATATATTAAGGATATTATTCTCAGACACAGATGTATACACACACACACACACACAACAACAACAACAACAACAACAAAGAGAAGGGAGCTTCATCATTTAGTTAATTTTTTGTTGTTGAGACAGTTTCACTCTGTTGCCCAGGCTAAAGTGTAGTAGCACGATCTCAGCTCACTGCAACCTCTGCCTCCCAAGTTCAAGCAATTCTCCTGCTTCAGCCTCCTGAACAGCTGGGGCTACAGGTGTGTGCCACCACACCCGGCTAATTTTTGTATTTTTAGTAGAGACAGGGTTTCACCATGTTGGCCAGGCTGGTCTAGAACTCCTGATCTCAAGTGATCCGCCGGCCTCAGCCTCCCAAAGTGCTAGGATTAAAGGTGTGAGCCATGGCACCCAGCCTCATTTAATGAAAGTGGGATCAGAAACGATAGAGTTGTAGTAAAAAGTACCCTGTTATGGGTCCTAGAGAGAATGTGAGATGATCTTTGAGGTATTTCCAGGTCACTGATCCACTCATTATACAGATAAGAAAATGAGGCAGATAAGAGTATACTGACTCTCTCGAAGTCCCAGTCTAAAAAGAAGAAAGTCCACAACCACAAGCAACATTTTCTGAATCGCACAGGAACAATTTGTTAAAAAAGAATACTGCCACAAAACATGGGACAACCTTTCAAGCTAAAATCATTCAATACTGAGGTTAAAGAACATAAAGTCACTTACAATCATCAAAGGATAGTCTTCAAGCGTGAGATATTCATAGGGACCTTTCACTTCAACAGTCACTGCCAAAACACAGTCCTCAGAATCAATTTATAGGATGCAGAAATTAAACAAAAACATTGCCTAATATTTGTATAATGAAATTCATAAGAATTTCATTGGGTAATTTCAATCTTGGTCAATATTACATTACATTTGTACAGCATTTGGAAAGTCATTACGTGTTCTCATAGTTCATGCTGTATCCTGCACAGATTTACATGCCTCCACTCTAGTCTGAAGTAGGAAGGCTCCTTTGTTTCCACACTCACATCCTTTAAAGACTAGATCGAATGTTTCCTCCACACAGCCTTCTCTGGCTGCCCATCTGGAACAACTCCACACATGCTCTAAATTCTAAACATATTTCATATATACTTTTCCTTACAACACATCACTAAAATATGCTTTACAGGACTTTCTTTTTACATACTGCCATTTTTGTTTTCTATCCTTCCTCATCTGTATTTTCCTATTGCTTTACTATTTTTTCATGAACTTCAATTTTATGTGATCTTGCTACATTCATGTATCGCTTTCAGAATGAAGGCTTTGGAAAAAAAACTTAAAAACTTAAATTAACTCACATAAAAAAAGATGCCATCCCTGATAAAGTAAGGTTGAAATATAGCTTCGCAATCATGTACCCTAGATCCTCATTCCAAAATAAAAATAACTCAGAAGTTCAGAGGGAAGCAAAGCAACATCCAATAAACACAGAATTGAACTTCCCCAAAACCTGCTAGTTAAGATTTTTCAAATAATTTGTTAAGAACAACAAAGTGTTTAACAAGGCAGAAAAAGTAACAGTAATAACAAATCTGAAAGACATATTTTCCTTATTATTGACTAATTTTAGGATTATCTGTAATTTAAAAAACTATTTTAAGATGGACTATTTTATTACTGTATTGATAAATGATTTAGACAAATTCTAGGTATGATTAATAAATTAAAATCTGACTCATTTGAGCAGGGATCATCCCTAGAGGCAGACTAATAACTGCTGCCTCTGTACCACCATCGCAGAGTTGCGTAGTTACAATAGAGAAAATATTTACTATCTGGCTCTTTAAGAAAAAAATTTTCTAGCCCCCACTCTATGTTAAAATATACATTTACTAAGCACTTACTATTTGACAGGCCTGTGGAAAACATAGCAGATAGAAATATGAGTAAGATGTTTTCTGCCATCGAATGGGTAACCACCTTGCAGGGAAGAGGGAGTTGAAAAGCTACATAGAAAACTATTCTTCTCAGCCAGAATCATAAGGATAAGTATGTATTTTCCAGAACAAAGTAAAAAGCCTTCTACATACAGGAAATAACATGAACAAAACAGCTGTTAAAGTGTGTGGTATATTTAAAGAACAAATATAGCCTCAGACTGCACATAATACCATATGGTAGTAGTGTTTTGACATAAGGCAGCAAAAGATAAACTGGGACAAGTTGTAAAGAGTTTTATAAACTTTGCTGCAAAATGTAGACATTTTACAGGCAATGGGGAGCCATTAAAGGTTTCAATGAAGGGAAGAAAAATGATAAAACTGTATTAGAGATAATGTACCTTCTCCATTCCAAACAAAAGTTGGATAAGATATTTTTAAAATGAGAAAACAAGGTTAGGTGTGGTGACTCACGCCTATAATCCCAGCACCTTGGAAGGCCAAGGCGGGCAGATCACTTTAAGTCAGGAGTTCAAGACCAGCCTGGCCAACATGGTGGAACTAAAAATACAATCTACTAAAAAAAATTTAGTAGATTTAATAATTTAGTAGATAATTAAAAATTCAGTAGATTATAAAGATACAATCTACTAAAAATACAAAAATTAGCTGGGTGCGATGGTGCAGGCCTGTAATAACAGCTACCTGGGAGGCTGAGACAGGAGAATCACTTGAACCCAGAAGGCAGAGGTTACAGTGAGCCGAGATCACACCACTGCACTCCAGCCTGGGTGACAGAGTGAGACTCTATCTCAAAAAACAAAAAAAGAAAAAAACAAAACAAAAAAAGGATACAAGCTCAAAAACAAGACAGACATTTCCAAGAATCAAAACAGAAACTAAGAACAGTGCATGAGGCTGACTCCATGATCATGTTGGGCTCCTGCATCAAAAGCGGGCTATGTTAGTTGGATGTGCAGTTCCTACAGGATCACTGAAGCTAGTAGATTTCAAAGAAAAATAAGAGGGACCAGAGCCAGGTTGGATGCATGAAGAAGCTGAAGTAGGATGGAATACAGCTTCTTCTCTAATCTTTTCAAAGAAAGAAGGTTGAAAATGAACACTGGTAACTGTGCCTTGAGACTATGATCCATTAGAAAGTCATGGGCCTAAACAGACAGGAGGATACACATGTATGAGTAAGGGGGAGAGGGGTGGGGAGGGAGGGGTAGGCAGAGAGGTAGGGAGAGGGGTAAGGAGAGGGGTAGGGAGAGGGAGAGGGAGAGGGGTGTGTGAGTGTGTGTGAAAACCAAGTAGTGGTATCCCAGAAGTTCAACAATGATTTAATGTTAAACAACGAGCTAAAGTATGATATAAACTTATTAAATGAGAAAGCTCTTATGATCATTTAAATCAGTATAATTAAACTATTTAAATCAGTATAATTAAACTATTTGATAAAGCTGAGTATTCATTCTTTTTTTTTTTTTTAAAGGAAACTACTGTCATTAAACTAGGAATAGAAAAGAACATCCTTAACCAAATAAAGAATATTTTAAAAGTTCTACAGTAAACATAGTACTTATTGGGGAAATATACCAATACAGCCAGTAAAGTCAGGAGCAAGGTAACGATGGCTGCCATCATTGTTTCCATTCCATATTCTGCTTAAGAAGGCAGGGTAGGAAAGGAAATTGCAAAGTACAAAGAAGAAACAAAGGGGAAACCACAGGAAATAAGACTGGTTAGAAAGTTCCTGCAAATCTGAGTTAAGAGAATTTGAACTCTATGAACTAGGCAGCAACCTTGGAAAGGAGAACACTTAAATTCTTGAGACATTAAAAAGTACCAATGTTAATTTAAAATTTCCTGATCTTTGGCTTACTGACAAGTTTTGACAATTCTAGTTCAGAATACTGAAAACATGACACGAATTAAAAATTTTAAAAGCAGGAGTATCAAATGAAGGAAAATGAAATCTGATACCTGTAATAATTAATAAAAAAGCATCTGTCTTTACAGATGCAAGAATGACATAACCAGATAATAATATAACCATTGCAAAAAACCAAACTGAACTTACTGGTAAAAAGATTACGCAGTGAATTTTCTTTTGATGATTCCTTTGAGGATGAAATGCCAATATGTACAATAAAAATATATGGCGCATCTTGCCAAGTTTGCAATGGTTCATGCATTGCCTATAGAGGGAAAAGGAAATCGCATCTGCAAATCTTACAAATTAAGAACACAAATCGATAATAAAATATGCAAATGTTGCTCCACAATGTGCCCAGAAACATGGTAAAGTCCTTCTATTTCATTCATTCAAACAACAGGCACAACAAACCAAACAAGCCTAGCACATAAAGTAGGCTAGATTATGAATTACTAAAAGGCAAGATACCACATATCTTATACACAAAAATCACATTTAACATATTTTTTTAATGGGGAAAACCTCAACTAAAATTACCAAATTTAATCTCTGTTTAAGCCACACTAGGATATTAGTTTGTGTCTTAAATAGACATCACAAAGGAATTTAAACAAAGAATTATTTAAATCATCTCACAGAAAAATTAATGACGGTACCAACAAAATGAATGAAAATCACCAATTCCTGAATCTAATTCCCTTTGTTCAACATGCTTCCAAAGAATATCAGAATTTCTGCTAACATGGTGTCACATTTATATCAAAAATTTCACCTGGGACTAGTCTATGTGGAAAGCAAGAGCCACTGCCTTCAAAGTCAAGGAAGACAAATTAACAGTCTCCAAGTCCTTGACTTTGAGGGGTAGTGACTCTTGCTTTCCACATACTACAGTGTTCACAAACACAAGACTAAGATACAATGATAAAGATGAACACAGAAAATAACTGGTTTCTTCTTCCTTGGAATTACAACTTATTATCATCTGGTCTTACAAGGAGAAATGTTTATCCGGAGATCTCTGGGTAAGCTTCTATGATCTTTGAACCCCTCAAAATGAATAACTGATTTTGTTTATTTATGCATTCTCCTGTGGAGCACAGTTCTTCTCAAATGGTTAAAATGTCCTACAACCAAGAAAAGGCTAACATAGTTCAAAAATTATATTCCATAATAAAAATCCATGTCAAACAAAGCAGATTAAACAATTCTCCAGGTATCCATTTACTAGGTTATCTTAGTAACTTAAGAACATAAATTCCTTCCTAGTCATACATTGATTTATCTCTGCCAATACTCTCTGATGAGACTCAGGGGCAATTTCTGAGAAAACTTTACAGCTTCAAAGTTATGGGTAATACATGTCCAATGAGTCTGAACTTAATTACTCATCAACCTATAAAATGCTGGTGTAATTAGGAGCTCTATTATCATATATGTCTTAAAACGACCTCTTACAAATTCCAAAATAAACTGATCAATTCTCATATTCCAGGATTTGAGAAAGTTTATATTTAACTCTGGAATGCAGAGATTCTGACCCTGTAAAAATAACATTTATATGCCAGATACTCTGTTAAGCATATGACATTACTTTTTTTTTTTTTTTTTTGAGACAGTGTCTTGCTGCATTGCCTAAGCTGTAGTGCAGCTGCACCATCTTGGCTCACTGAAACCTCTGCCTCCCAGATTGAGGCAATTCTCCTGCCTCAGCCTCCTAATTAGCTGGAATTACAGGTGCATGCCACCATACCCAGCTAATTTTTTTTTTTTTTTTTTTTTTTGTATTTTTAGTAGAGACAGGGTTTTGCCATATTGGCCAGCCTGGTCTTGAATTCCTGATCCACCCGCCTTGGCCTCCCAAAGTGCTGGGATTACAGGCATGTATGTATTATTGACTCCTTTGTAAACTAAGGAAAATTTCACATAACATAAAATTCACAATTTTAATGCATATAAATCAATGGTATGTGGTACAAGCACAATGATGTGCAAATATAACCTCTACGCAGTTCTAAAACATTTTCATCATCCTCAAAGAAGACCCTGTACTCATCAAGCAACAGCTCCCCATTTGTCCTTCCTCTCATCACTTGTAACTAATTTACTTCCTGTCTCCATGGAGTTGCCTATAATGGTCATTTCATATAAATGCACCCGGCTTCTTTCACTTAACATAATGTTTTCAGAGTTCATTTATATTGCTGTATGTATACATACTTAATTTTTATAGATGAATGATATTCCATTTTATGGACATACAACATTTTACTTTTTCATTCCTGCTTGTAGTTTGAGACTTGTGAGCTTCTCAAGCTTTCTCAAATTCATGCTTTCATCAAATATGGGAAGTTTCTGGGTATTATTCCTTCAAATCAAATATTCTTTCCATACCTTTCTCTCTCTCTTCTCCCTGTGATGAATTCCTACTATGTGGATGTTGATACACTTGAGGGTGTCCCATAGGTCTCTTCAGGCTCATCTTAATTCTTTTTATCATTTTTATCTCTATGTTCTCCTGGTTTCCTTTAGGTTCTTCACCCATGCTTTTTTTTTTTTTAAATTTTTCACTCTTTGAATATATTTAAAACAGTTCATTTAATATCTCTGGTCTGGTAAGTCTAATGCCGAGGCTTCCTCAGAAGCATTTTTTTAAATCCTGTAAATATGCCATACTTTCTTGTTTCTGTGCATGCCTCGTAATTTTTCACTGAAAACTGAACGTTATAAAGTGGCAATTCTGGCAACCAGAATCTGCCCCCTCCTTGGGATTTGTTAGCTGCTAATAATAATATGGATTATGGCTCTTTCACTTAGTGAATTTTGAAAACCATTTTTGAAAAGTATGTATTCTTTGACCTGTGTGGCTATTGGAGTCTATCTTCCTTTAGTGGTCAGCTAGTGTTTTGATAAAGATTTCTTGAACACCAGGAGCCAAAATTGAAAAAGAACACAGTATTCTCCTAGTCTTTGCACCCTGAGGCAATCCTTCAATACTTAACTGGGCCAATTAAAGTCCTTCCCTAGTCTTCACTTTCTGCTTGTACAGAGCCCAAGGTCGGCCAGAATGAAAGCTTAGGGTCATCTCTGATCACATGTCCAGTCCTGAGAATGTATATGGCTTTCTTCATACTTCAGTATACACAGAAGCTTTAAAAAGCCTGTTCTCTCACAAATCTCCTTTCTGGACCTTTTCCTTCTCATGCTTGACAGTCCCTCTACTGCTTATTCCCACTGTTATCCCCTTCCCTATGCAGACAATACTTTTGCCTTCAAATGCTTTTGGGAAACACAACCCAGGAAGCCACTCCAGCCCTTGGAACACTAGGTTGGGCAAAATGAAGGCCGAGGAACTCACACAGGTCCTTCAGGCAGTCTCCAGACAGATGAAAACACACAACAGCAAGTCTTTAAGAAAAAGGTCTGTATTAGTTCCCCTGGCACTAGCAACCTACACCATGACCGCAGGTTGCCATCTTCCTACTTCTGAACTGGGAAGGAGGGGAATGGTAAACAAGTTAAAACATCACAGCACTTTCTTAATGTAATGTAGTGCTTCCTCCTTTGTTGAACTTTTTCCTTGTTCTTTTAAGTTTTGCCTAGATTTCAAAGTTCTGTGAAAGTTGAATGTGACAGTTTTTGTCAGCTTACTAGTTGCTTTTGCGGAGGTATGGAGACCTGGACTTCGCTACTCCACGATTCTTAGTAATATCATTCCTATTACCTCCATTTATTCTGTAAGAAACATACACAATAATATTTCCCTGAGACACGGGAAATATTAAGTTGTGAAGTAGGGATTTCAAAATCTAGAACATCTGACCCCAGAGCCTGGGTTCTTAACTACCATCTCAGCTATTAATTATTTTCTTACCCATAACAGAACTATTTTTTTCCTTTTTTTCCCCCACTTTTCACGGTCCACCATTAGTCTGTGAACAGAATTATTTTTAAAGCACTATCTTCATGGTATCATCTCAAAATTGTTAAGTCTCCTTCAACAGAACTCTTTAACCCCATGAGTAAGATAGCTACAAGTGACAATCCATTTACTGATGTTCTCAGAGAGACTACAAGAGTAGTTATGTTCCCAATACATTCTTTTTTTGTTTAAGCACTGCATTGTCAAAATTGCAATGGTTACAAAATTAAACATACTCTTACCATACAATCTAGCAATAATGCTCCTTGATAGTTACCCAAAGGAGTTTAAAACTTATGTCCACATAGAAGCCTGGACATAAATGTTTACAACAGCTTTATTTATAATTGTTATAACCTGAAAGCAATCAAGACGTTCTTCAATAGATGAATGGATAAGCTGTGATATAACCAAACAATGGAATATGATTCAGCACTAAAAAGAAATGAACTATTAAGCCACCAGAAGACATGGAGGAACCTTAAATGCATACTACTAAGTGAAAAAAGCCAATCTGATCAGGTGGCATTGTTTTTAATTTATTTTTATTTTTATTTTCTTTTTACTTCTAGTAACGTGACTGTGATTATATAGGCCACATATTTTTACAATTCCAAATTAGATGACATTCTGGAAAAGGCAAAACTATGGAGACAGTAAAAAGATCAGTGATTGCCAGGAGTTTAGGAGGAAGTGAGATGTGAAAAGGCAGAGTGCAGAGGTCTTTTAGTCACTAAAATTATTCTGTATGACACTATAAAGGTGAAGATGTCTTTATACATTTATCAAAATTCATATAATGCACAACACAGAGTGAACCTTAATGTAAACTACAGACTGGTTGATAATACCACGTCAATGTGGTTCATCAGTTGTAACACTATACCACAGTGGTGCAGTATGCTGATAACTGGGGGGGCTAAGTGTACAGGCATAGAGGGGGCATGTTGAAACAGAGTCTTGCTCTATTGCTTAGGCTGGAGTACAGTGGCATGATCATGGCTCACTGCAGCCTTGATCTCCTGGGCTCAAGTAATCCTCCCAATTCAGCCTCCCCTGTAGCTGTGACCAAAGGTATGCACAACCATGATGGATAACTTGGGTAACTTTTGTTTTTTGCTTTTTTTTTTTTTTGAAACAAGTTTCACTCTTGTTGCCCAGGCTGGAGTGCAATGGCACGATCTCAGCTCATCACAACTTCCACCGCCTGGGTTCAAGCCATTCTCCTGCCTCAGGCTCCTGAGTAGCTGGGATTTACAGGCATGCGCCACTACACCTGGGTAATTTTGTATTTTTGGTAGAGACAGGGTTTCTCCATGTTGGTCAGGCTAGTCTCAAACTCTCAACTTTGGATGATCTGCCCACCTTGGCCTCCTAAAGCGCTGGGATTACAGGCATGAGCCACCACGCCCAGCCAACTTTTGGTTTTTGTAGACAAAGGGTCTCAATAGTATTCCAGGCTGCTCTTGAACTCCTGGGTTCAAGTGATCCTCACACTTTGGCCTCCCAAAATGCTGGAATTATACGTACAAGACACTGCACTGGCCTCTCTGTACTTTTTACTCAATTTTGTTGTAAATCTAAAACTGCTCTTAAAAATAAAGTCTATTAAGTTTTTAAAATTATAATTATAAATGTATCACATTACTGCTTAAATCCAAAAAACTGAGTCAATCAAAATATTATTCTCTTTTATCAATCTTTCCTTCAGAGAAGGGACATGCAGAGGTCCTTTCTTCCATAAACATACGTTTTTGGTTTTTTTTCTTTTTTTGTAGTCTTGCCCAGGCTGGAGTGCAATGGCACAATCTTGGCTCAATGTAATCTGACTCAATTCTCCCACCTCAGCCTCCTGAGTACTGGGATTACACACATGCACCACCATGCACAGCTGAGAGAGAGAGAGAGAGAGAGAGAGAGAGAGTGTGTGTGTGTGTGTGTGTGTATTTTTAGTAGTGCTAGGATCACAGGTATGAGCCACCACATCCAGCCCATAAAATGTTTAATCAGAGCTTTAATGAAATAGGATGGAGGTACTGAGTTTTTGAGTATCCCTTTTTTTTTTGAGACAGTCTCGCTTTGTCACCCAGGCTGGAGTGCAGTGGTACAACCATGGCTCACTGCAACCTCTGTCTTTTGGGCTTAAACGATTCTCGGGCCTCAGGCACTCAAACAGATGGGATTACAGATGTACACTACCACACCAAGCTAGTTTTTGCACTTTTTATAGAGAAAGGGTTTTGCCATGTTGACCAGGCTGGTTTCAAACCATGGCCTCAAGTGATCCAGCCACCTTGGGCCTGAAAAAGTGCTAGATTACTGCTGCACCTAGTCTGTGAATATCTTTAAATGAGATTATAAGATATTTGCCCTAGACCCAGTTTTCAGGAAGAGATATCAAAAGATAGATAATTCTTTTATTTCTTTTGACTATATTTTGACTAAGTATTCCTAAATATTACTTGTGGTATTCAACAGGATCACCTTTCAGCCAGGTTTAATCACTGGAATAAGACTGAAGCCTTGAGTAGAACTCAAAGTATGCTGTGCACAGAAGACAACTAAAGAAAGCACAACAGCCAATATGCAAATAAATCAACGTTCACGTTCATAATTTTTTAATTGTTGTTTTTTGAGACAAGGTATGGCTCTATCAGCCAGGCTGGAGTGAAGTGGTATGATCCTGGTTCACTGCAACCTCTGTCTCCCAGGCTCAAGCCATCCTCCTACCTCAGTCTCCCAAGTAGCTGGGACTACAGGCATGCACTACTGTCTGGATAATTTTTCTATTTTTTGTAGTTATGAGGTTTCACCTTATTACCCAGGCTGGTCTCAAACTCATGAGCTCAAGCGATCTACCTATTGTGGCCTCCCAAAGTGCTGGAGTTACCGCATGAGCCACAGAGCCCAGGTTAACAATAATTTTTTAAATACAAATTACAACAACAAATTATTGCTTAACTAGACAAACTGCATAAAATCTATTTTAAATGATGACAGCCATTGTTTTTGTGAGAAAAGATGGAAACTCACTGCTATGGCTTGGGTATTTGTCCTCCCAGATTTCATGCTGAAATTTGATCCCCAACATTGGAAGTGGGGTCTAGAGAGAGGTGTCTGGGTCATGGGAGCTAATCCCTAATGAATGGCTTGGTGCCACTGCCCTTTAGGTAATGAGTGAGTTCTCCCTCTACTGGTTCCTGTGATTATTAAAAAAGAGCCTGCTACCTCCCCTCCACCTCCTCCCTCTCTCCTTTCTCTCTTGCCATGTGATCTTCACTCACAGGCTCCCCTTCACCTTTCACCATGAGTGGAACTAGCCTGAAGCCCTCAAGAGAAGCAGATGCTGGCCCCATGCTTCTTGTTTAGCCCACAAAACAGGGAGTCAAATAAATCTCTTTTCTTTATAAATTATCCAGCTCTAGGTATCCTTCCGTAGCCACACATATGAACTACGACACTCACTCTCACTTTCTTAGGGCCATAAATTGCTACGAAAAAGAACTTTTAAACTGTGTATACATATGGATCTAGCAATTCTACCTTCAAGAAGTTAGCCTAAAGATTATAAATGTACACTGAGATATAACTAGACATTATGAACATGACTTTATCCCTAATAGTGAAAATCTGGGAACAACTCAACGTTCATCAATTGGGAGTTAATTATTAAAATCATAATAAAATGGAACACAAAGCAGCCATGAAAAAGTGAAGTAGTGTTCAATGTACCAATTTAGTAGTAAAAAAAAATATTATACAGTGGTATATAATATGATCTTATTTTGGGTTACTATGCATGTGCTCTGTGTAATCACAACAAACTGCTAAAACTATTAGAAAATAAAATTATAAAGGATTTTTAAGTTAAAGAATTAAATACTTATCCCAATATGCAATTATTCTTAGATCAGAAAATAAAGATTGAAAAGCAATGTAGCTACAATATTAATCAAAACACTGCATAAAATTCCAAGATAATGAAATTCATAAATGTCCAAGAATAGAGAATTGAACAAATTGCAATGTATTCATACAATAAGACACTCTACAAGCATTTAAGTAATGATGCAATACAACACAACATTTACCAAACTGAAGAGATGTCCATGTTATATTGCTAAGCTACAAAAAATGTTATATAATACATACTGTAAGATTCCCTTTTTAAAATAAATTATCAACATGCCAATATACAAAAGACTAGGATGATAAATGTATCACTGCATGGTATTATAGATTACTATTTTCTTCTTTTTATTTATGCATATCTTCTCTATTTTGACAGTGAATATATACCTAGTAGCAAAAGAAAAGACTATCTCTCCTTTTTTTTGAGATAGAGTCTCTCTGGTCGCAAAGGCTGGAGTGTAGTGATGTAATCTCAGATCACTGCAACCTCCGCCTCCCAGGTTCAAGTGATGGTACTGCCTCAGCCTCCCGAGTAGCTGGGATTACAGGTGTCCACCACCACAACCAACTGATTTTTGTATTTTTTTAGTAGAGACAAAGTTTCACCACATTGACCAGGCTGTTCTCGAACTCCCAACCACAAGTCCGCCTACCTTGACCTCTCAAAGTGCTTGCATTATAGGCATGAGCCACTACACCCAGTCCTAATGACTATCTTTTGTTTAAAAAAATTAACAAAGACTGTCATGCCTAACCTACTTTTACTTAAAATTCTATACAAATAAAACTGGTGTTTGGGTAGTGGGTACACTTTCAGAACGGCAGAATAAGAAACTCTGAAAATCTACTCATCCATAAAAGCAACAAACACACTGGCAAAAACTATCAAAATCAACTTTTGGAACTTTGGAAATTAACTAAATTCTTTCAACAATCCAAGAAGTATTTCTTCAAGAGAGGCAAATGAATCTAGGGAAAAAAAGCAAGCTTGAGATGTCTGTGTTCACCCTAATCTCATCCCTCTCTCCCAAGTCCCTTAAAACCAAAGTCCCTGAAACTATTAACAGTTGTCAAAAACAACAGCTTAGTAGCCACTGGGCAAGGGGGTGGGTCCAGGCTGCAGTACAGTAGTCTGATCTTGGCTCACTGCAGCCTCCACCTCCTAGGTTCAAGTGATTCTCTGCTTCAGCCTCCCAAGTAGCTGGAATTACAGGCGTGCACCACCATGACTGGCTAAGTTTTGTATTTTTAGCAGAGACATGGTTTCACCATGTTGGCCAGGCTGATCTCAAACTCCTGACCTCAAGTGATCTGCCCACTTAGGCCTCCCAAAGGACAAAATACACTTGGAGGTCCCTAAAAGACTGATCGCCTGAGCTGTCTGGTAAATTGCTGAAAAGCTCCATTCTCAGGGCTTGTCTTTATCTGACCTGACTCAGAGATCACCCAGTGTCAACAACCCTGTATTCAAAGCATTTCTCAAAAACACTGAATAGCAATCCTTCAAGATCATAGCTACCTGAGGTGACATTACCAAGTAGGGATATTAAGAGGCTGATTGGAAACTTAAAAAACCTGGAGAATGAGATGTCCATAGAGACTTTGGAAAGCTCCAAAATATTCCTGGAAATCTAGAAAGCCGTATGTGCAGGGCTAAGCCATGCACAGGTCCAGGAGAAATCTGAGAAGGCTCTAATTACTCGCTGGCTGATTTTAAGGCTCCGTGGAAGCAGGAAGCTATAGTCAAGACAGATTGTAAACTGTGAAAGATGTCAGAAACAAGGCAATGGGCCATACATTATATAATTCCACTTATATAAAATGTCCAGAAAAAGCAAATACAGAGAGACAGAAAATAGATTACTGATTGTCAGAGGCTGGGGGCAGGAGAAATGGGCAGTGACTGATAATGAGTACAGGGTTACATTTGGGGATGATGAAGAATTCTGGAATTAGATAGCAATTGGTAGTTGCACAACTTAAGAATACTAAAAATCACTAAATTACATGCTTTAAAAAAGTAACTTTTAGGCTGGGCACAGTGGCTTATGCCTATAATCCTAGGACTTTGGGAGGCTGAACTGAGATGACTACTTGACCCGAGGAGTTCTACACCAGCCTGGGCAACATGGTGAGACCCAATCTTTATAAAAAGTTTTTAAAAATTAGGCAGGCATGGTGGTCTGTGTCTGTGGTCCCAGCTACTTGGGAGTCTTGAGCCCAGGAAGTCAAGGGTGCAGAGAGCCATGTTCACAACACTATTCTCCAGCTATAGGCAAGAGTGAGACCTTGCCTCAAAAAAAAAAAAAATGAAATAACTTTTATATTATGTATATTATACCTAAATAAATAAAGTCATAAAATTAAAATCTTTAATCAGTTTTGTAAAAACCATAACCCAACATGGATGGATAACTATCACCTTTCCTCTAAATTTTTTACTGGCAATGTTTTGAGGAATTAGTCATTATGAATTTGAAAATGAAATAAGTATCCATACAATGCATATTTATGAAAACGTAAAGCATATTTATAGCTTTAGACCGTATTTCAATTTTCTAAGTTTCTTTCAATTACATTTTATCACAGATAATTTTAGATCAAGTTTAAAGGTTCTTATTTTTAATAAGTTTCTTCCTGTTTACAAATATTTATGGGCAGACAATTATAAAAGCAATACAGGTGTACAGCAGAAGATACAGAAATAGAGAAAACACAAAGAAAAAACTAAAAATCACTCATAACCATCATCCAGAGACCCAACCGTTTTTAACATTTTAGTCTATAGCTTCCAGACTTAACTTTCTTTTCAAACGTTAGCATAGTATGGAAGAACAATTTAAAAATACACGAATATAAGAAAACTAAAATATGTGTTCAATGCCTCAAATCCCCAAATATTTACTTACAGTTTTGTCACCAATAAAGGTAAGGTTTGTTCCATTCTCCTTAGCCTTTAAACAATAAAAAAAAAAAATTAATTCAGAACTTCTAGTTTTTAGCTGCCCAAGTTTCTGTACTGGCTGCCTGAGCCTGCTCCCCAGGTGCAGCACTCCCTCCTTGGAGATGCAGCAAGCAAGTGTGGCTTCTGCACCACACCAAAGTTTTATTGTACTCTCAGAAATATATAATGAAAACAGTTACCTCCTGTTTTTCTCCTAAAAGCGGCAGTCGATGCATAAAATCTCCAGAAAAGCTCTATAAAAGAAACACAAAACTAAAAAAATTAAAGGTGTGTAAATACTAGAAGAAAAGTGTAGCTCAAAATACAAAGAAATGGTTTAAACAAAACACTATACCTCTATGTAGTAGATATAATAACATAGCATCAGTAGACAAAACATTTCCAATTAACCACAAACAAGTGAACAAAACCCTGCTGGAACTAGAAAATAGTATCAAACCAAAATGGCCATTCGGTTTTTCTATGAAAATAATAAACATTTAAGAATGACAAAGCCTTACATATAGGATGTATGCTTAGGATAGGAGGATCTTAGATCATTTCCCCTCATTCTACAGATGAGTAAAATGTGGCTCAAAACTACAAAGTTTTAGACAAAGAAATAGGATTTAAACCGAAGACTCTTGACGCTTAGATCTGCTGTCCCTTTTACCACACTACATTTCATGTCTGTAATAAACTACACTAATAATTTTTCTTACCAGTTATCGGTAGATGAGGCATTCTCCTTCCTGAGTAATAAGATTGTGTAATTCAACCCTGTTACATTAGACTGGAGGAGAGGAAATCTTACCAACAAGCCAGACCCTGGAAAAATTATAGCACTTCTCAAAGTAGTGAGCCTCAGGCAACTAGATTTAACAGGTAGCATTCCACAACCAAACCCAACAAAGACCAATCAATCTTCCTAGTCTAAGGTATAAATTTGGAAAACCAACAGAAAACATACATACTACAGAACATCACATTGGTTCTAGCTTTCTCTTTCTACCACTCTGTCACCATTTTAAAGCTATTTTCTTTTCCCTCCAAGACCATAAAACCTAAGTTATAATAAGAGCTGAACTCTTCCTTCAATTACTGATTACTTCATCTGCTTATCAATTACCAATTTTTTTCTTTGAGACTGAGTTTTACTCTTATCTTCCAGGCTGGAGCGAAGTGGCACGATCTCAGCTCACTACAACCTCCACCTCCTGGGTTCAAGTGATTCTCACACCTCAGCCTCCTGAGTAGCTGGGTTTTTAGGTACCCACCACCATACTTGGCTAATTTTTTTGTTTTTTCAGTAGAGACGCGGTTTCACCATGTTGGCCAGGCTGGTGTCGAACTCCTGACCTCAGGTGATCCACCTGCTTTGGCCTCCCAAAGTGCTGGGAGGCAGAGGTTGTAGTGAGGCAAGACTGTTCCACTGCACTCCAACCAGGGCAACGAGAGCAAAACTCTGTCTCAAAAAAAAAAAAAAAAAAAAAAAAAAGGCCGGGCGTGGTGGCTCACGCCTGTAATCCAAGCACTTTAGAGGTCAAGGCGGATGAATCACCTGAGGTTGGGAGTTCAAGACCAGCCTGACCAATATGGTGAAACCCCATCTTAAAAAAGAACAAGATTTTTTTCTTTTTTTTTTTTTTTAAAAAAAAGGAAGGACAAGTAAAGATGATAACTACTATAACTATTTTCAACACATATGTTTCTATTAAAAAATTGGTATTAGATTACTATTTCTAAGACAATAGAATTTTGTATTAGAATCTCCACTTACCTGAGGTAAGCATGAAAAATATAATTATTCACATCTTCCTCTTTCCACAAAATTAAGGTGTGAAATTGAACCCTAAGACAGTGATGATACATACCCTTCTGATTTCAGATCTATGGCAGTAAAATTTAAAAATCCTGATTTTTCTGGGAACATATTAATTAGATGAGGTGACCAGAGAATTAAAAATGTGAGGTTTTTAAATGTTCATCAACAGATAAATGGAAACACAGTATGTGGAGATACATACAACAGAACATCATTCAGCCTTAAAAAGGAATGAAATTCTTATAATGCTACAGCATGGATGAACCTTAAAAACATTATGCTAAGTCAAAGAAGTCACACAAAAAAGAGCCAAAGTTGTATGATTCTACTTATATGAGTTATCTAGAATAGTCAAATTCATAGAAAGTAGAAGAGTGGTTACTACGGACTTGGGGTTGGAGAATTGGGAATTATTATTTAATAGATATGAAGTCTGAGTTTGGGATGATAAAAGTACTAGAGATGGGGCTCGGCCTAAAAGCTCACGCCTGTAATCCCAGCATTTTGGGAGGCCAAAGTGGGTGAACCACTCGAGGTCAGGAGTTCAAGACCAGCCTGACCAACATGGTGAAAACACAAAAAGAATTAGTCAGGTGTAATGGTGTGCACCTGTAGCCCCAGCCACTTGGGAGGCTGAGGCTGGAGAATTGCTTGGACTCAGGAGGTGGAGGTTACAGTGAGCTGAGATAAAGCCACTGCACTCCAGCCTGAAGAACAGAGCAAGACTCCAACTCAGGGCTGGAAAAAAAAAGTACTGGAGATGGGTTGATGGCTGCACAGCAATGTGAATATACTTAATGCCACGGTATTATACACTTAAAAATGGTTAAAATGGTAAATTTTATGTAGTGTATATTTTACCACAATAAAAAAAATTGGGGGTTTGCTTTTTACACACAAAGGAAAGTACAACCTCTCTTTGATGAGATGAATATGTAAGTGGCTGACTATGTACCTACCAGAAGACGCTTCTAATTACTTCTACCAAAAGAAATACTTGAGGAGTGGGAAGTGGATATAGCCAAAAATATAGACATTCCATTTTTCACTTACTCTATTTTCTTCCAATCACTTTTAAAGATTACCTGTGTTTTAAAGAGTTCACTGCAGTTCTGGAACAATTTTGATGATGTTTGATATTTCCCAGACAAGCCTCTTTTTTCCTTAAGTTTTTCCAAATATGACTCTACTTCTTCTGCCTGGAAAAAAAGACAACACAGAGCAGTTAATTCACCTTTCAAAAATAAGATACTAAGAGCACAACAAATAGATCACCTGTAGTACAAATATAATTTTGAGTTTGCTGTTTCAAAAATGAACAGCATCAGATAAAGGCTCTAAAGTACACAGAATCTAACGTTATTAGACTCGTGTGTAATTCTAGTCTTTGGCTCACAAGGCATAGTTCTACTAAAAATTCTGAGAAGACTGGGAAACTGCCAGCATCTAGAGGATTTTGTCACATTAAATATTTTTAAGAGTTTACCTGACTAAATTACCAACATCAACAAAAGGATATTCATGCTCATAAGCTAAGATAGAACACAAAACTGTTGTAAGAATAGGACAATCTTTTAAAAAATACAAACAGGGCCAGGCGTGGTGGCTCAAGCCTGTAATCCTAGCACTTTGGGAGGTAGAGGCGGGAGGATCACAAGGTCAAGAGATTGAGACCATCCTGGCCAACACGGTGAAACCCCATCTCTACTAAAAAATACAAAAATTAGCTGGGCATGGTGGCGCATGCCTGTAGTCCCAGCTACTCAGGAGGCTGAGGCAGGAGAATTGCAGTGAACCCAGGAGGCGGAGATTGCAGTGAGCTGAGATTGCACCACTGCACTCCAGCCTGGCACCTGGTGACAGAGCAAGACTCTGTCTCAAAAAAAAAAAAAAAAATGCAAATAGGGAGGCAGAAACAGAATGGGAAAGGTCTGAAAAATTCAACTCGGAACTGTATCTTTTTAAACTTTTATTTTAGGTTCAGGTATACACGTGTAAATTTGTTATATAGGTAAACTCAACTCACAGGGGATTGTTGTACAGATTATTTCATCACCCAGGTACTGCCTAGTATCCGACAGTTATTTTTTCTGATCGTCTCCCTCCTCCCACCCTCCACCCTCAAGTAGGCCCAGTAAGTTGTTCCCCTCTTTGTGACCATGTGTTCTCAACATGTGTTGTATTGCTTTCTGTTCCTGTGTTAGTTTGCTAAGGATAAAGGCTTCCAGCTCCTTCTATGTTCTTGCAAAGGAAATCTCATTCTTTTCTATGACTGCATAATCTGGCTGCATATGTACCACATTCTTTTTTATGGCTGCATATATACCACTTTTCATTTATCCAGTTAACCACTGATGGGCATTTAGGTAGATTCCATGTCTTTGCAATTGTGAATAGTGCTGCAGTGAACATATGTGTGCATGTGTCTTTATGGTAGAATAATTTATATTACTTTGGATACATATCCAGTAATGGGATTGCTGGGTCAAACGGTAATTCTATTTTTAGCTCTTTGAGGCATTGCCACACTACTTTCCACAGCGGTGGAAATAATTTACACTCTCACTAACAATGTATAAGCATTCCCTTTTCTCTACAACCTTGCCAGTATCTGTTGTTCTTCAACTTTTTAATAATAGTCATTCTGACTGATGTGGGATGGTATCTCATTGTGATTTTGATTTGCATTTTTCTAGTAATCAGTGATACCGAGCTTTTTTTCATATGCTTGTTGGCTGCATGTATGTCTCCTTTTGAAAAGTGTCCGTTCATGTCCTTTGCCCACTTTTTAATGGGGTTGTTTTTTGCATATAAATTTAAGTTCCTTATAGAGGCTGGATATTATACCTCCAGTGGAAGCACAGCATCCAAATTTTTCTCCCATTCTGTAGATTGTATGTTTACTCTGTTGATAGTTTCTTTTGTTATGCAGAAGCTCTTAAGTTTAATTAGATCCCATTTGTCAATTTTTGCTTTTGTTGCGATTGCTTTTGGCATCATTATGAAATCTTTGCCACTTCCCATGTCCAGAATGGTACTGCCTAGGAGGTCTTCCAGGGTTTTTATAGTTTTTAGGTTTTACATTTAAGTCTTTAAATCTATCTTAGAGTTGATTTTTTAATACAGTGTGAGGAAGGGGTCCAGTTTCAATCTTCTCCATATGGCCAGCATGCTATCCCACCACTATTTACTGAATAGGGAGTCCTTTCCCCATTGCTTGTTTTTGTCAGCTTTGTTAAATATCAGATGATTATAGGTGTTCAGCCTTATTTCTGGGCTCTCTTCTCTGTTCCATTGGTCTTTGTGTCTGTTTTGGTGCCAGTACGATGATGTTTTGGTTACTGTAGCCCTATAACATAGTTTGAAGTCAGGTAATATGATGCCTCCACCTTTGTTCTTTGAGCAATATATTTTCAATGCTCACGTATTGTGGACTACGGCAATTCTCAAAAGTGTGGTCGTTGAAGGCTTTCACAAAGTCTAGGTGGTCAAAACTGTTTTTATGGCCGGTGTAGTGGCTCAAGCCTATAATCCCAGCAATTTCAGAGGCTAAGGTGGGTGGATCACCTGTGGTCAGGAGTCTGAGACCAGCCTGGCCAACATGGCAAAATCTCGTCTCTACTGAAAATACAAAAATTAACCAGGTGTGGCGGTGGACACCTGTAATCCCAGCTACTGAGGAGGCTGAGGCAGGAAACCAGGAGGCAGAGGTTGTGGTGAGTCGAGATCGTGCCATTGCACTCCAGCCTGGGTGACACAGTGAGACTCCATCTCAAACAAAACAAAACAAAAACTATTTTCATAGGCCAGACACAGTGGCTCACATCTGTAATCCCATCACTTTGGGAGGCTGAGGCGGGTGGATCACGAGGTCCGGAGTTCAAGACCAGACTGGCCAACATGGTAAAAACCCCGTCTCTACTAAAAAATATAAAAATTAGCTGGGCATGGTGGCTCGTGCCTGTAATCCCAGCTACTTGGGAGACTGAGGTAGGAGAATTGCTTGAACTGGGACCAGGGAGGCAGAGGTTGCAGTGAGCCGAGATCATGCCAATGCATTCCAGCCTGGGCTACAAAGTGAGACTCCATCTCAAAAAAAAACTTTTTAATAATAATAATAGTATGCTATTTGACTTGCAATATTATGAAAGCAATGGTGGGTAAAAGTGTTGCCTCTTATCAGGAACTAAGGCAGTGACAATTGTACTAGCAGTCATATTCTTCATAGACATAAACTGGCAATTTTTTAAAATGCCAGTTACTACATTAACTATAAGCTACCATTATGTTACTATATTACTATAACCTACTATTACTCAGACTTAGTTATTTTAGAGATATTTCTCTGGAAACAGGCAATGGAGGGTGTCACCTCCAGGAAGATAACTGACATAATTCATTGCCAAAATAAAATTTGAGATTTCAAGCAAAAACTGGAATTTTGAATAACTTCTATCTGCTACATTGAATTTAATGGCTTCCAAAACTTAAGAACCTAATGGTGAGATGAAGAGGGCAGGGAATAGTTATGAACAATGTAATTTTTAGCTAAATGTAAAATGAGTTAATACTTAGAAAATGTATATAATTCAGTCAACCACTATTTTCTAAATGACCAATAAATGATGCTACAAGATCACGCATGGGTAAAAGACACATTCATGGCCAGTCGCGGTGGCCCACACCTGTAATCCCAGCACTTTGGGAGGCCCAGGTGGGTGGATCATGAGGTCAGGAGTTTGAGACCAGCCTGTCCAAGATGGTGAAACCCCGTGTCTACTAAAAGTACAAGAATCAGCCAGGCATGGTGGCATATGCCTGTAATCCCAGCTACTCAGGAGGCTGAGGCAGAAGACTCACTTGGACCCGGGAGGTGGAGGTTGCAGTGAGCTGAAATCGCGCCACTGCACTCCATCCTGGGTGACAAAGCAAGACTCTGTCTAAAATAAAAAAGACATTCATACCAGTGGATATTTTATTAGAGTTGATCAATATTTCAGATTCCACACTGCAACTAACCTTTAAAAACTCCCACTTGTTGATTTTTGGTATAGAATCACAAAAGAATACTGTCAGTTATCTGAAAAGGCCATTAAAGTACCATTCCTTTTCCCAACCACGTATCTGTATTAGGTTACATTTTCTACATGTACTTCAACCAAATTATTGCAGCAGACTGAGTGAAGGAGGGGATGTAAGAATCCAGTGATCTTCTGTCATGCCAGATAGTAAACAAATTTACAAAAATGAAAAACAATGCTACTGTTTTTCTCTGAAAACTATATTAACATGTAAGTTTATCATTGCTACTTTAAAATAAATTAATAAAAATTTTCATATTTTCTCGGTTATAATTTCTAATAGCATAACCCATATGCTCAAAGGCTTTCCTTCTTTTTTTTTTTTTTTTTTTTTTTTTTTGGGACAGGGTCTTCCTCCGTTGCCAGGCTCCAGGCTGGAGTGCAGTGGGGCGATCTCAGCTCACTGTAACCTCTGCCTCCCGGGTTCAAGCAATTCTCCTGCCTCAGCCTCCCAAGTAGCTGGGACTACAGGTGCATACCACCATGCCCAGCTAATTTTTTTCTTTTTAGTAGGGACAGGGTTTCACCATGTTGGCCAGGATGTTCTCGATCTCTTGACCCCATGATCCACCTGCCTCTGCCTCCCAAAGTGCTGGGATTACAGGCATGAGCCACCAAGCCCGGCCAAGGCTTTCTGGAGTCTGCAATAATTTTTACAAATACGAGAGTTCTGAAACAAAAAAGTTGGAGAATTGATGGTGTGAAAATTGGGAAGCAAGCATTCTAGTTTTAGCTCTCCTATTCTATCGCTACATGATACTCTTTCCTCTAGGAAATTAAGAGATTGGAATCAGATAACCACTAAGGTCCAAGAAAAGTCTGTAACTTTATGTTCCTTACCTTGAAGTTATAGATTTCATTGTAACAATCAGCACTTTTCAGATACCAGGTTATATTCAAAGACAGTTCACAAGGTTCTCCATCAACTATAAAAGAAGAAATCTTTGTGAACAAAAGATAATTCCCCAAAAAAGCATTTTTCCTAAACTGTTAACCTGCATCCTATTTATTTCCTACCCTAAGCTGAGATACTCAAAGACCATCCTTTCTCCAAACATAAGGTATTGAAATCATACATGCAAAAAAGAACTGGATATTCAGATAAAAGCATTGTTGTTCATACAAAAACAGCAGGTAAGCAGTTTTTAATTTCTTGAAACTATGGATCTATTTTTATGCCATAAAGTCATAACTTCTGGATCTCTACTGGGAAAAACCTTGGTGTGCTAAAGCAGTCCTAAATTAAAGCCAATGTATTATCATTTAAGTTTTTATTGAGCAGGCTGGGTACGATAGCTCACAACTATAACCCCAAAACTTTGGGAGGCCAAGGCAAGGTGATCGCTTGAGCCCAGGAGTTCAAGACCACCCTAGGCAACATAGTGAGAACTCATCTTTACAAAAAATGCTTAAAAAGCTAGGCATGGTGGCACATGCTTGTAGTCCCAGCTACTCAGAGGAGGGGAACAGGAGGATCACTTGAGCCCAGGAGATCAAGTCTGCAGTGAGCTATATAGTCCCACTATACTCTAGCCTGGGTGACAAAGCAAGACCCTGTCTCAAAAAATATAAATAAATAAATACCGAGTAGAGCACAAGTATACAAAGTGATAATGGCACACTGTTAGGCCAAAGAGAGAAACGAGTAGAAACCAATTATTAAAAACCAAAATGCTGGGTGTGGTGGCTTACATCTACAATCCCAGCACTTTGGGAGGCTGAGGCAGGTGGATAACAAGGTCAGGAGTTTAAGACCAGCCAGAGCAACATGGTGAAACCCCATATCTACTAAAAATATAAAAATTAGCTGGGCGTGGCGGTACGTGCTTGTATTCCCATCTACCCAGGAGGCTGAGGCAGGAGAATTACTTGAGCCCGGAAGGCAGAGGTTGCAGTGAGCCAGGATTGTCCCACTGCACTCCAGACTTGGCAACAGAGCGAGACACCATCTCAAAAAAAAAAAAATCCCTTCAAAAGGCTAGTTGGAAAGATAAAGAATAACATTAGAAATGCATGCCACAGGGCAATATTCATAAATGTTGAATGGTGTTAAATGATGATATACATAATAGGTCCACTGACAGCAAAATTCTTATCTTGGACCTTGAAAGATACCAAGATAGAACAGAAAGAGCAATGAACGAAAAGTAAACATGGCTGCGGAAGGTAGAAACAGCAAAAGCAAAGGTAAGAGTATCAGAATTTTTTTTCAAAGCCTACCTTAAAAGAGGCTTCAAGGAACCTCCTGTTATCGTGGAAGCTTCATAAAATTCATTAAATACAGTTTGGAACACAGCAGTCTAATGGATCAAAATATTATTCTGAAGACTTGGGAAGGTAAATCTGACTATATGACTGATTAGCTGGAGGAGTCAGTATTCGCTTTTATCTCTGATTCTAGCTGTGGAAGGAAAAATATACTAAAGACTCCCTACTTTATACAAATGTAACAAAAATAAACATGACTGCATGTAGGAATCTACTTTTGGTTCATAACAAAAGAAACAACCTAATTATAAACTTCCTTTTTTCTTTCTTTTAAACTGTTTTCTCAAACTAATTTTTAAATGACCAACACATTTTCAAAAGACTCTATTAGAATGTTAAAAAATCTGACCCATTGGATAGAATTTATGGAAATGATAAAAAGGATATGGAAATTGGGCTATGAACTATTTAGAAGAATCCATACAGAGACAAGATTAACTAATTGAAAGCCAGTAAGAACACAACCCCTCAAACAGGAGACTTGTCAGGAAATTTGGCTGCAAAAATACCTGTTTATGTTAAAAGATAACATTTAGAACTTAAATGAAAGACTCTAAGAGACAATAAAAATAGTCCCAGCTATTCCATGGGAAGCTATATACCACCACCAAAAAAGTACAAAATCAAAGACAACTGCTAAATATGAGAAAGCACAGAAGTAACAAAGAAAAAGAGAATGTAAATTTTAAAGTGCCTCAGGCTGGGCACAGTGGCTCACACCTGTAATCCCAGAACTTTGGGAGGCCGAGGTAGGTAGATAAAACGAGGTCAGAAGTTCAAGACCAGCCTGGCCAATATGGTGAAACCCCACCTCTACTAAAAATACAAAAATTAGCAAGGCATGGTGGCACACACCTATACTCCCAGCCACTTGGGAGGCTGAAACAGGAGAATTGCTTGAAGCAGGGAGAGGAAGGTTGCAGTGACCCAAGATGGCGCAACTGTACTCTAGCCTAGGCGTTGCAGCAAGACTCCCCCAAAACACAACAATAAAAAAAGGAAGTGCCTCAAATCCTCCAAAAACAATGAAATATAAACACTTCAAAATAGACAGTTGGGGCCAGGGATGGCAGCTTATGCCTGTAGTCCCAGCTACTCGGGAGGCTGAGGCAGTAGAATCACTGGAACCTGGGAGGCGAAGGTTGCACTGAACCAAGATCGCACCACTGCACTCCGGCCTGGGTGACAGAGAGAGACTCCCATCTCAAAAAACATAAATAAATAAAATAAAATAAAATGCACTTGGTTTAATTTGACAAAACACTGTTAGATCAAACTACAAGTGAAAAAAAGACCAGACCCAATAAAAGAATTGAGCAGCAAACAGGCTTTCACGCTATTCCAAAAGATAACGGTTATGAGGTCACCTAGGTTACCTATTAAACCAGTCTCAAATGTAAGTCATAGTAAGTCATCAAATGTAAGTCATTGGTCAGAAGATTATATATTCATTGACATAGTATATTCTTCAGAGAAATTCTACCTGCTGCTTTCACTCCCACTAGAATGTAAACTCAATGAGGAAAGAACATTTTTCTACCATTTCCCTGCTATGTAATTAATAATTAATAATCACTTACTTGAAACAATTGAAAGAATAAAATCATCCAACTATGACTTATTATTTCACAATTTTGTGAAGAGAGTAAGCACAGAATCACACGTTGAACATCAAGATTTTTATCCCTTATCTAGAAATAAAGCTGTCCACGATTGATCATTCTCTAAATTAAAGCCAGTTTCAGAACTAAAAGAACTAAAAGGAAGCTTTTATTTAACAGACTTTAGATTCAGACACAGTCATTTTTCACTAGACAAATTAGTTTTGTTCTACATAATCCCTGTTTCCTGATAATATCTGAGCTTCCTCCTCAGAGGCAGTAAATACTCCTTTTGTAAATACAAAATCTACTAAATAAATCACTTCACAGCCAATGGCCTGACAAACTAGGTCATGTTTTCAGTAAACATTTAACAAGCACACAAGAGTAAAACCTCTTTAGTCTATACAGAACAGAGTAAAACAACCATGCAGGGAATCACCCAACATAATCATAGTCACGCACTGCATAACATTTTGGTACATGAAAGACTACATATACAACGGTAGTCCTATAAAACTGTAATATCGTATTTGTACTCTACTTTTCTATGTTTACAAATATGTATATCTACGTTTTAGATATACAAAACTTACCATTGTTTTACAACTGCCTCCAGTATTCAGTAGAGTAACGTTATACAGGTCTGCGGCCTAGGATCAACAGGCTGTACCATATAGACAGTGTGTAGTACCATCCAGTTTTTACTCTATGATGTTTGCACAATGACAAAATCACCTAAGGATGCTTTTCTCAGAATGTATCAACTGCAAATGTAATTCAACTGAGATGTGATTGAATATATTCAATGTAATATATACAGTATATATGCTTTCATTTACTGAATATATTATATATAACATATATATGCTAATATATAATGTATACATAGTGTATATGTATGCAGTGTAAACAACAGAAAAACAAGAGAAGAAAATAAAGTTCACAAGAGTATTTTCAAGATGATTCGGTGAAAGGACTTTGGTTATACTAAAAATATTTATACCTAGATAATGCCATACTATTAGATTTCAGAACTAAGGAAATTAAAATATTTAGGTAATTTTAAACTTTAGGTAATTTAAAAATTTGCCAATAAATTTTTAAAATTCAAATTAAAACTTCATGAAATTCAAAAACTCACATTTCAGGAAGATAGTGGTATTTCTGAAGAGGATCTTTCCAAAACTAAAATAATTTTTCCCCTGCAAAGATACAGGAAAGATAATTAGCCTCAGATGGCTTCAATTCCCAAGGCATAATGCAACTACCTAAGGCTGCTACAAATCCCAACTTAACTTAAATGTTTATGGGATGTAACCCTTAATCAGTTCATTCCCTTTACTCACCAATCACTGCCCAGAATAACCAATCATTTTTTCAGATGAACTATTCTATGTGCAGATAGCCAGAGTTTTATTTTCAAATCTAAAAAGACTTAACTATTAACCATTTTAGTGACCAGTAAAAACCTAACTGAAAATCTGAAAAATCTTCACCAATGAACAAAAGGTATGTTTGCCATATATAAAAGCCCAAATAAGATTTGGACATTACAATCAGTGAGCACAGCAGAATGAAACAAAAAGGCTAACGTAGGTTTAATGGGACTAACGCTGTTCAGCATTTCCTCCCTGCATCTGGTTTTTGCCTGCTCACAGGACTATACCTGTTACTGAAATAAGATTTAAAATGGGTACCGGGCAGAAAGGTTCAACCCATACAGCTAATTGTCCAAATAAAAGACTAGCCTTACCACATTAAATTTTAAGTGCCTTTTCTTGCATTTTAACCATTCCCATGTTGAAACACATTTTTTAAATCTCTACGGTTTCTAGTCACACAGTAAAGCTTAGAATAGCCATTTCAAAGTTGAAGCGAAGTCGAACCATCTCGTAAGTAGAATTACTCAGGGACCAAAGAAGTGCAGAGGGAAAAAAAGAAAGAAATGAATACTCCTATTTACATATCTCTCTTATCCAACCCAGGATTACAGGATTCTTTGAAACATAATCTGAAAGAGAAACTACTCTCCGTCTGTACATCGAGTTTACATCTCAAGTCAGGCACTGAAAGTTCTGCTTTTCTCAGGAGAAACCGCTCCACCACTCCTTTCTGTTACTGAAGTGCTCCTGATATTCCCTCTAACCTAACCACAGAAGTGCGCGGCTTTCCGCTCCAGGTAGGTGGGTCCCAGTGGGCCAACGACACAGACCTTCCCGGCAACCCCACCCCTTTTGAAAAGACTTTTGAGGAATCTTCATGGACCCCTTGGGCCGCCGTAGCCCCACCCCTTCCTCCTCTAGGTTCAGACGCCAGTGAAGTGAATACTCACCGACGGTATCGGAATGTGCCATTTGGACCGGTCGGCAGCAGCCACCGGTGCCGGTCCCGCACTGAAAAGTGACAGTGGGGACGGCTGAGCTCCCAAAAGCAGAAGAGTGACAGGCAACACCTGAAGCCACGCAGCCGCCGCCATCTTCACAGCCGTTGAGTGCCTACCGAAAGCATTTCACCTTCTTCCGGTTCGTCCCGCCTTCTTCCGGCTCTGCTCTCAGGGCGGGATTATCCGGGCTGGAAACCTCGCGGTGTTTGTTTGCTGTGGGAACTAGCGACCCCTCCCTCACACAGTCGTCAGTGCGCCGTGAGACTTTGGACCTACAGCGCAGGCGTCGTCTCGCTGGAACCTGGTCAGCTGGGTTAGGGAGATCACTAGATGCCATCCTGGCCTGGGTCTTTTCTCTCTCCCGACCCTTAAAAGGTTGGGAGACCAGGCAGGTACCCCGGGCGGCAGTTGTCTCTCTGCTTCTCCCGCTCTCCCCAGCCCCTCATCCCTTCTAAGTCTGTCAGACTTTGGGGCCAGAATGTCTGGAAAAGCCCTAAGTCTGGCTACCCAATTGTCATGTAGTAGTGGGTTCTCTAGTTTGGGTGGTATCTAAGCAAAGGCTGGAAGTCGGCGGTGGTGGAGTACACGCGATTCCTAGACTGGGTAGTGTACCTTCGAAGGCACCTTCTAGTCCTGAGGAGTACGAAGCTGCAGTAGAATCTGGCCGGTGACCTAAACTCCAGCAAAGACTGGGCCGACACTTCCCACTCTTCACCGAAAACTGGTACGGAGAGGGTCGGTTTTCAAAATCCGTGGCGTGACCCCGCCACTGAGATAGACCTGCGGATGCTTCGTCCCAATCAGGGAGGCCGTCTCGGCATTTCCCGGTTCTCACGCTCTTGATTTTTACCTTCTACGGTTTATTGCGTACCCGCCCTCACCACCGCACTGACAGTTTCGGTTCCTAACAAAAGCACTTTCCTCCTCAGCCACCCATAATCAAGACAAATTTGCTAAATAAATCATTGTAGAAACACTAGTTTGGGCCTGAAAAATTGCAGGAGTAAGACTTAAGGTCTGTCACTCCATGAGGATCTGGAGGGGGACTCCCTTCCCAGAAACTTGACGGTGAAGTGCTGGTTGTAATTTTAGAAAGACAGCTAATTGGCTTTTTTAAAAGATCGCCCAGGGCCTTGGCCTAAGAGCTGGGAGCTGTTCGGAGTGATAGAGAAGTCATGGAAGCAGCTGAGAAGGAGGAAATCAGGTAAAGGCCAAGTGGTACTGCAGTGACTGACCCCAGGGTCCCCAGAAACGGGGTAATACCTGAAAACATTTTGGCTTTGAAGATTTCATTGATTTTTTTTTTATTGCATTTACTATCTGCATGTTTGGTATTTGCTCACGTTTATCTTTTCTCTCAATTTGCAGGGAGTTAGTTGATATTAATAGCCTCTCGTAAAATGCTTTCAGAATGGTTACATAGGCCAGGTGCAATGGCTTAAGCAGCTAATCGCACAGCATTTTGGGAGGCCAAGGTGGGAGAATCACGAGTCCAGGAGTTAGAGACCAGCCTGAGCAATCTAGGGAGACCGCCCCCGCCTCCTCCCTTCCCCGGCCTCCACCGCCAGCCCTCCCCACCAACCCGTCTCTACAAAAAAAAACAAAAAACAAAAAAAAAAACGGCTGGGACTGGTGGCACACACCTGTAGTCCTAGCTGCTTAGGAGACCAGTGGAGGATCCCTTGAGACCAGGAGTGAACTGTGATCTTGCCACTGCACTCCAGCTTGGGCAATAAAGCGAGACCCTGTCTCCAAAAAAAAGGATGGTTAAGTAACATTAACAGTGGAAAAGTTGCAGTGTGACCTCTAACACGTGAATTTCAGGCGTGTTGTTTTCCAAGTTCAACTAGAACCACCTCTTTCTATATCATCCCAGAGTTAACTCTTCAAAGCTGGAAAGAGGAAACACAAGATTCTCCAATCTTTGTGCACTTAATTAAAATAAACTGGGCTGAGTTGCTCATACTTGTAATCCCAGCACTTTGGGAGGCCTAGGTGAGCACATTGCTTGAACCTGGGAGTTCAAGACCAGCCTGGGCAACATGGTGAATCCCTGTCTCTACCAAAAAAAGTTTTTAATTAGCCAGATGTGGTGATGTGGCCCTGTAGTCCCAGCTACTTAGGGGGCTGAGGTGGGAGGATAGCTTGAGCCCAGGAGGCGGAGGTTGCAGTGAGCAGAGATCACGCCACTTTAGTTCAACCTAAGTGGCAAAGGAAGATCCTGTCTCAAAAATACTTTTAAAATAAAATAGACTGAATAAGACCGAGTTCAATGAAGGATAAACAGTTTTTTAGTATGGCCAAGTGTATCTGCCTAGGCTTGTTTTTTTCATCTGTTGTGTTCAGTCATAGCTTTCTACATAATCATGAACATGCTGACTACAGATGCAGTCACAGCAGTGCCTGAAAACCAGTATTATTTTTTTCTGCTTATAATCTGAAGTTGTTTTAATCAGATGGAAGGTAATTTAAATACATGTACTCAAACTACAATATACATACATCTTGTTCATGTTTTATTCCAGAAACAGCTCTTCTGGAAACTTGGTTTTAAAAAACATTGGACCCTAGGTTGTCACCTTATCTTAAAAAGCAAGAGATTTCACCTCTGCATCTATTCTGTTCTTATTCTAGCACCTTGCACCTCTATTAAATGGCACTTGTCAGCTTGTTTTGTTATTGCTGGTAAAAACCCTTACAGACAACTTGAACACACTGTCCTTATCTTCCTCAGAGCCTACAACCCAGGAAGAATATTCTGAAAATTTTTTTTTAGTAAATCAGTCGGTGGGTTGTGGTTGTTAGTTTGTCTGGTTGGTTGGTTTTGGTTTGTTTGTTTTGGTTTTGCTCCTTCAGGTTTTACTTTTGCAGTCATAGCCTTCAGTACTATTTCCAAAAAATATGTCCTCATAAGTGACAGTGTTCTTTTCCCATTACTTTCAGAGTAATCCCAGAACTTGATGTTTTGTTGTTTACCTCAGAGGATTTACAAAAGGTTGTTGTTCTGCAGCATAATGTGCTATTATGTTATACTATGGCCATGACACAATTTTACTTTGCAGAATAGACTCCAAAGGTTTATTTTGCATGTTCATACTATAGTTAGAGAAGGTACAAAAATTGGACTCACAAACCCTGTGTAAAATAAATTTCTCAAAATGTCTTTTTATTTAGTGTCAAAGATGAAGCTGTGGATAAAAACATTTTCAGAGACTGCAACAGGATCGCATTTTATAGGTAAGGAAAATAAATATAGTACCTACATGAAAATATTACTGACAATATTTCAAAATTGATGCTTAGTAAATTTTTGAGAACTGATAGACTTTCCAAAGAAAGGATAATTAAATAATTAAGGAAATCATCAGGAGACTCACTTTTAACCTTATATATTTACTCCTGAAGTATTTAAATTTTTCAGTAAACAGCTATTTTATTTTAAAAGCCAAAATAGTTTTAAACTAGTTTTTACATTTTGACACTTTGAATAGATAACACTTTTACATGGTTCAAAAATAATATAATATAAAGAGGTATACATTGAAAAATGTTACTTCCACTCAGTCCTCATCTTGTCCTGAGTAACCAAATTTCTTCATTTTTTATTTATGCTTCTAGTATTTCTTTTTGTAAATACATGTATTTTTATGTTATTCCCTCTTTTTTTAATCACCCCTGCCTTATACCAAATAGGTTTTTTTTTCCTGCTGTTTAGTTTGTTCTGAGGAGCAATTCATATGAGTACATGGAGATTGTTTCCTCTTTTTACAGCTGCATAATATTCCATTAGGTAGATGTACTATTAATATAATTTATTCAGTCTGTCTCTTATTGCTAGGCCCTTGGGTTGTTTTTAATCTATTGCTAAAATAACACTACTGCAATGAAGAGCTATACATAGGTCATTTTCTACACATGGAGGTATATTTATAGGATACATTTCTAGAAGTGGAATTACTGGGTCAAAGAGTAAATGCATTTGAAATGTGTTAACTATTACCAGATTTCCCTCCATAGGAATTATACCATTTATACTCCTATCACCATTATATAAGATTGCCTGGCTGGGTGCGGTGGCTCACGCTTGTAATCCCAGCACTTTGGGAGGCCAAGACAGGTGGATTATCTGAGGTCAGAAGTTTGAGACCAGCCCTACCAACGTGGAGAAATCACATCTCTACTAAAAATACAAAATTAACCAGGCGTGGTGGCCCATGCCTATAATCCCAGCCACTCAGGACATTGAGGCAGGAGAATTGCTTGAACCTGGGAGGTGGAGGTTGCAGTGAGCTGAGATCGCACCATTGCACACCAGCCTGGGCAACAAGAGTGAAACTCCATCTAAAAAAAAAAAAAAGAACAAAGATTGCCTGTTTCTCCAGAGCTGCAAAAAATACATCTTTAAAATCTTCATTTGAAAAAAAGTCTTCCTTTATGTGATCTTGAAACTGAAATCATCAAAAATTATATAGTATAGCTTTCTTTTTTTTTTTTTTTTTTTGAGATGGAGTTTTGCTCTTGTTGCCCAGGCTGGAGTGCAATGGCGCAGTCTCAACTCACTGCAACCTCTGCCTCCCAGGTGTAAGTGATTCTCCTGCCTCAGCCTCCCAAGTAGCTGGTATTACAGGCATGCACCACCATACCTGGCTAATTTTGTATTTTTGGTAGAGATGGGGTTTCTTCCTGTTGGTCAGGATGGTCTCAAACTCCCGACCTCAGGTGATATGCCCACCTCAGCCTCCCAAAGTGCTGGTATTACAGGCGTGAGCTGCTGCACCCAGCTAGTATAGATTTCTAATGTATTCACTCTCTGTTCTATAGGAAGAAAAGCATATTATTTTAATTCTGAACAGCTATCTAGAGAGAAGTCTACAGTGAATGCCTGGTAACCTTGTTAAACCACTAGATTTTATTGAATTCCCACAACAAATTGTTGAGTTACTATTAAAGTCCATTTTATGGAAAGAGGGGAGGAAATTAACAAGCTCACAAATGTCATATATGAAAATTGCCCCACCGTCTCAATAAAGGAGACAAGATGTCATCCTTTGAGCAATGTTATATTAATCACTTTTATTAGTTTTCTTACTAATACTCATCTTATTAGCACTCTAATAATAAAGTTTCTGATTAGTACTTTATTATAGTACTAGTACTGTTTGTGCCCTGAAATTCACTGAATATCACAGTGAATTTTAATGACTTCCACATAATACAGTCTGTTAGATATTGACAATCACAAATAATTATCAAACATCTGTATTACTTTGTATCTATAGGCGTCAGAAACAGCGGCTTTCCAAGAAATCTACCTATCATGTATTACTAGACTCAGTCACAACAGCTGAAGACAGTACCAGGTTCCAAATCATCAATGAAGCAAGTAAGGTGAGATGGAAGTATTTTCTACAGAGAATAATTTGTTTCTGTGTTTATTGGGACTGAATGAAGTAAATTTCCACAAAAGCCAATTAAAGCTATGTGTACTTCAAAAATAAACCTCATTAGAAAAGGAATATTGGCCTTTTAGTGATTAGTGGCTCACACCTATAATCCCAGCACTCTGGGAGGCGGTGACGAGCAGATTGCTTGAGCCCAGGAGTTTGAGAACAGCCTGGGCAACATGGCAAAACCCATCTCTACAAAAAGTACAAAAAATTAGCCAGGCACAGTGGTGCATGCCTATAGTCCCAGCTATTCAGAAGGCTGAGGTGGGTGAATCTCTTGAGCCCAGGAGGTCAAGGATGCAGTGAGCCATGATAGTGCCACTGCACTCCAGCCTGGGTGACACAGTGAGACCCTCTCTCAAAAAAGGAAAAAGAAAGAAAATTAATGTCATATTTTTATATCTATACTAGTAATACTATAATAGAGATATGAATGTCAGTTTAGATTGCCTGTATATCAGATGTTTTCCTAAATGTTTTACAAATGTGATTTCCTTTAAATTAGTCTTCATAACACATCTAAGAGGAACATTATGTTATCCCCAATTTTCAGATAAGGAAAATGAAATCTAGAAAATCACTTGCCCAAAGGCTCATATTTAGTAACCAAAATTTTCTCCTGCATCTGTCAGACACTTACCACCCACATGCTTTCTAACACTATTACACAATGCACATGGAGCCTGAGGAAGGTACAAATTCGGGGTATGTCCAAATCTCAAAATGCAGGTGAGCTGGGGGAACGGGACAGGCAAAGGGACTATGCAATTGAAAGCCTAAGTAACAAGTGTTCCATCACCTGAGCTGCTTCACTAGTAGGTTACCATAGTTAATGCCGTCTGAGAGGGTTAGAGAAGTGTATCTTAAGTGCTTTATCTCACCAGTGATGTTGTCATGTTACTTTAGATGGGCCAGTCACAGAAGAAGCACTGTGGGCTGTGCTAGGAAGGGTGGTTGTGCACCACTACCTGATGTCTTCAACCTGACCCTCACTTCCAGATCCTCCCTGCATTCTAAAGGCATCCTAAGTTTCTAAGGCCTCTCAGACCAATCTGAATTAACTGGTGATTCATATCACTGAAAGATAGTTAAGGCCATCACGTCTGGGTCCCCTAGCTGCTTGGATAATAACTGCACCAATTCACTAACAAGTTCTGGTTCCGGGAAGCTGACATTTATGGCAAAGCCGTGAACTATGTGACTACCATAGTTTCTGCCCTGCAGCGCTGTACTGAGGAAACACATCAGAGAATACAGAACAAAAACTGTCCTGCGTTGCTGGGTTCTCCATGATATTTGTAAGGCCTTTAATGTAGAAATGGGTCCCAACTTTATTCCCAGACAGAAAGAGCAATTGTGCATTGAGGAAAACTACTTTTATTATGGAGGTGTAGAGACTTTAGTCATATGGAGTCCTCTTCCATAACTTTCTTGCCCAAATTTAAAATATGAGCTAGAATCATATCAACAGTTCTGTGTTCTCTATCCCCATCCTCTGTCCTCAACTTCTACAACATAGTTATCGTGACAGTATACTTAGTTCATCTCTCTTAGCTGCACAGACGAGGCAGTTAGCCTTTCTCCAAAAACTAGTGCTGATTCTTACACCACCCATTGTTCTGGAGGTATTTGCCCCCTTGCCTAGTATCTTTGTTAGATTTGAGTTCTCAGCTCATGGTACCCCCAGAGCCATAGGTTCTCTAATCTCTAATGCTGATTCAGGTCTCCCTTTATATCTATATATATATATATGTACACACACACACACACACACACACACACACACACATATATGTATATATATACACATACCTTTGTTACATAGTTAGGCACATGCCATGGTGGTTTGCTGCATCCATCACCCCATCATCTACATTAGGTATTTCGCCTAATGCTTTCCCTCCCCTAGCCTTGCACCCCCTGCCAGGCCCCATTTGTGATGTTCCCCTCCCTGTGTCCATGTATTCTCATTGTTCATCTCCCACTTATGAGTGAGAACATGCAGCATTTGGTTTTCTGTTCTTGTGTTAGTTTGCTGAGAATGATGGTTTCTAGCTTCATCCATGTCCCTGCAAAGGATATGAATTCATCCTTTTTTATGGCTGCCTAGTATTCCATGGTACATATGTGCCACATTTTCTTTATCCAGTCTATCACTGATGGTCATTTGGGTTGGTTCCAAGTTTATAACGTTTTTTATATATCATTTTGTAGTCTAGTTTGATAGCTGTTCATGGAAAAAAACGGGGCAGCACTAATTTCCTTCCTGGAGAGCCAACCACTGTTTGCATGTGGTCTCATAGCCTGACATCCAGTCAAACGAAACAGTTGGCTTCAGGAAATACATCAAGTCCACCAGAGGCCTTCTAGGAGTCTTTAGGCCTTGACCAGATGTCAAGAATCTTCCTGTCTCATTTTTCTTGTCATTCTCTCATTTTTCTTCTTGTTTCCATGGCGTCTAACTTGAGAGATTTGTAGTTGTCCATGGTCAGGGCAAGAATCCCTACACATCCTTGAGGATGCCTAGTATGTTGAGCACCTGGTCACGAAGACATGTGCTGAGGCAAAGTAAATGAGGCAGAATCACCCTGAATATCAGTGATGAGCGAAAATGAAAATTCTCAATACAATGTGATACCAGTTTGTGGTGGACACCCACATATGCCATTTTACATTACTGTAGATCAGTTTCTCTTTTTGGATCCTGAAAATGTGAGAGACAGTACTGTTCAGGTGAGGTACCAGGACCAGAGCCCAGAAACTGCATGCCTTCAAAGGCAAAGAAACCACAGTCCTGGAGGAGCCACAGGATCTCATCACAAGACAGCCCCTGACTCAGAAGGAAGCTGAGGAACCTGACAAATTATGGAATATCAGCAACATAGCTCCCAAGAGTGAGAGCTTTGAGTACCTCTTGGAACAGACTTCATGCTCAGGTATTAGAAGTAATGGAACCACATAGGGAATCTGCACGCACTAATCTCAGGCAAATGTATGCAAATATATATTTTGGGAGATCACCCTGAAATTCTGGACTGAACTCCATTTTAATGTCCTCCTTGTCATGTGGTATTGAGATGACTAGTAGGTACATAAGGTTTCATGCCCTCTGTCAGTCTGATAGGGACAACAAAGATGATGGTGATTGCTAACGTTGCCTCCATCTTGTATGCAGCTCGTTGCATAGTGAAAGAGCCTCTATTAGGCTGGCCGTGGTGGCTCACACCTATAATTCCAGCACTTTGGGAGGCCAAAGAAGACAGATCACTTGAGGCCAGCAGTTCGAGACCAACCATGGCCAACATGGCAAAACCTTGTCTCTACTAAAAAATCTAAAAATTACCTAGGCATGCCTGTAATCCCAGCTGCTCCAAAGGCTGAGGCATGGGAATCACTTGACCCTAGGAGGCAGAGGTTGCACTGAGCCGAGATTGTGCCACTGCACTGCAGCCAGGGCAACACAGTAAGACATTCTCCAAAAAAACTTGACCTAAATTATGGCAAAGACAGCATGGAAAAAGAAAATTACAGAATAACTTATGAACATAAATGTAAAAATGATGAAGGCTGTAGTAATATAATAAAGTGAATCATTCAGGATAGTAGGATATTGTAGCCAAGAGGTTATACATATGCATTGATTTAATTGCCAAACTGCAAAAGTCTTGAGAAACAGTCTCTTTTAAATTCCTGTTTAGGCAGGTACAGTGGCTCATGCCTGCAGTCCCACCATTTTGGGAGGCCAAGGCAGATGGATCACCTGAGGTCAGGGGCTTTAGACCAGCTTGGTCAACATGGTGAAACCCCATCTCTACTAAAATAAAAAATTAGACCAAGTGCAGTGGCTCACGCCTGTAATTCTAGCACTTTGGGAGGCCAAGGTGGGTGGATCACAAGGTCAGGAGTTCAAGACCAGCCTAACCAACATAGTAAAACCCCATCTCTACTAAAAATAAAAAATTAGCCATGCATGGTGGCGTGCACCTGTACTCCCAGCTACTCTGGAGGCTAAGGCAGGAGAATCTCTTGAACCCAAGAGGTGGAGGTTGCAGTGAGCTGAGATCGTGCCACTGCATTCCAGCCTGGGTAACAGAGCCAGACTCCATCTCAAAAAAAAAAAAAAAAATTAGCTGCATGTGGTGGTACATGCCTGTAGTCCCAGCTACTCAGGAGGCTGAGGCAAGAGAATTGCTTGAACCTGGAAATCACAGGTTGCAATGAGCCAAGATTGTGCCACCGAACTGCAGCCTGGGCAACTCAGTGAGACTCTGTCTCAAAATTCTTTTTTTAAATAACAAAGAACCTCTATTAAAAACGGTTTCTGGGATGAGATGAGTGTTTCAAGGAGATTGCACATTAAGATATGCTTTGAGTGTGATCTGAAGTTTTAAAATAAACTGCATACATAAACTTACTCAGAATGATAGCTTTTTATTTCAGGTTGAGAAGGACAGCTCACAGTCTAGGAGGATCATGTTGAGCTCACAGCTGCAGTTCTCAAATTGCACTGACCATGCAGATTCGGACAAATCCAATACTCTTGTTGCCTGCCTGCCTCTACATCTTTAAAACCCTTAAATCAGTAACTTCAGAGTTGTCAAGATTTGTTAAGTTTTGAATTTCTTCCTCCCAAATTCCTTCCCCAATCTGCTCCTTAATAAACAACCAGGAAGCAGAACCAAGCTTCATTTTACATTGTGTTAGGCTGCCGTAACCAAATACCACAGGCTGGGCAGCTTAAACAACAGACACTTATTTCTGGCAGTTCCAAAGGCTGCAGATTCCAAGATCAAGGTGCCAGCAGCATCACTGTCTGGTGAGGGCACTCTTCCTGGTTTGTAGATGGTTGCCTTCTTGTGCCCTCACATAGTAGAGAGAGTGTGCACAAGCTCTCTCATCTTTTTTTTTGTTTGTTTTTTGAGATGGAATTCCCCTCTTGTCACCCAGGCTGGAGTGCAATGGCGAGATCTAGGCTCAGTTGCAACCTCTACTTCCCAGGTTCAAGCAGTTCTCCTGCCTCAGCCTCTCAAATAGCTGGGATTACAGGCGTGTACCACCACACCCAGCTAATTTTTATGTTTTTAGTAGAGATGGAGTTTCACCATGTTGGCCAGCCTGAACTTGAACTCCTGACCTCAAGTGATCTGCCCACTTTGGCCTCCCAAAGTTCTGGGATGAGAGGCTTGAGCCACTGTATCCTGGCCCTCCCTCTGGTCTTTTTTTTTTTTTTTTTTTTTGAGATGGAGTCTTTCTCTGTCACCCAGGTTGGAGTGCAATGGTGGGATCTCAGCTCACTGCAACCTCCACCTCCTGGGCTCAAGCGATTCTCCTTTCTAGGCCTCCTGAGTAGCTGGAACTACAGGCATGCGCCACCATGCCCTGCTAATTTTTTTGTATTTTTAGCGGAGACAGGGGTTTCACCATATTGGTTGGGCTGGTCTCGAACTCCTGACTTTGTGATCTGCCTGTCTTGGCCTCCCAAAGTGCTGGGATTGCAGGCCTGAGCCACTACGGCTGGCCTGGTCTTTTCTTATAAGGGCACTAATCCATTCCTGAGGACTTGCTCAACCTAGTGACCTCATCTGAACCTAATTACCTCCCAAGGGCTTCATCTCTGAATACTATCATATAGTGGGTTAGAGCCTTCATAGCAAATTTTGGGAAGACACCATTCAGTCCATAGCAAACATGATGTTCCTAGGACATAGACCTGTTACAAAACAAGCTGGTGTGTTGACCTGTGTGTTGTTGCCAGGTCAGAACATCCAGGCTTTGGAGGAAAGCCAGTTGCAGATTCAGATGCTTAAGTTTTCTCACGTAGGGTCCTAATATAGTGTCGTGCTTATTTCTGATGACAGAATAATCAGGTAGATATTTAGTAAAGCGGCTTCTAGAAGAAAATCTGAAAAGAAAGTGATCAGGAAAGTGTTGACTGCCTTTTTAGAACTGAATTGTTGTTCTGTTTTTTGCCTACTACTATCAGTTTTCTGTCTTCAGTGAAAGTTTGATCTGGATTGAGGAAGAGAGAAGATCTAGTCTTGTTATCTAGGCAAAGAAAAATGTATGCTGTCTTCTGAGTCTAGCTTAAATAGCACTGCTAGCGAAGATGTCTAGAGCAATCTACTTTATATTGCTAATTATGATGCTTTCTCATGATATAGGTGACCATTTGGCAACATGCTTATTTTCTATTGCAGCCTGTTTGTAAGGTTTCACCAGAGACAACACTTCCAGCAGCATCTCCAAAGATGCAGGAATATCTCTGAACACCTCTATGAAGTTACCCCTTGCTTATTCATCTAAGCCTAATGAAAATGTGGCTTTGCTCAACCAGCCACCTTCTCAGTGGAGGAGGCACAACTACCACTTGTTAGCCAGTACTGTGTCTGCAGAAATGACCAGAAACAGGCAGCTAGTTTGGGAATTGGCCAAAAATTTAGAAGGACTAATTGTCCTTGGGGAACAGGCCAATGCCCAGCCAAAAGTTGTCAATATTCTTTTTTTTGAAGATGCAGTCTAGGCTTGTTGACCAGGCTGGAGTACAGTGGCGTGGTCTCAGCTCACTGCAACCTCCACCTCCCAGGTTCAAGCAATTCTCCTACCTCAGCCTCCCGAGTAGCTGGAATTACAGGTTCCTGCCACCACACCCAGCTAATTTTTGTATTTTTAGTAGAGACGGGGTTTCACTGTGTTGGCCAGGCTGGTCACAAACTCCTGACCTCATGATCTGCCCGCCTTGGCCTCCCAAAGTGCTGGGATTACAAGTGGGAGCCACTGCACCTGGCCGAGCTTGCCAATATTCTTTGTAGAAAATCAGTGCTTGAGTGGGGTTGAAACAGAGATCCAAGATGGCCGCTTAGGAGCAGCTCAGGATTGCAGCTTCCAGTGAAAGTGCAGAGGCTGCTGCAGGTGATCCCCAGGAAACAGGGCCTGGAGTGGACCTCAGCAGTCCTACAGCAGAGAGGCCAGACTGTTAGAAGGAAAACTAAGAAACAGAAATAACTTCATCATCAACAAACTAGATGTCCACTCAGAGGCCCAATCTGAAAGTCAGCAACTACAGAGACGACAGGAGGATAAA
>PVKP010011528.1:0-61066 GCA_004027715.1 Plecturocebus donacophilus | reverse complement strand
TTTTTTTTTTTTTTTTTTGAGATGGAGCTTCACTCTGTCACCCAGACTGGAGTGCAGTGGTGCGATCTCGGCTCACTGCAACCTCCGCCCCCTGGGTTCAATCGGTTCTTCTGCCTCAGCCTCCTCAGTAGCTGGGACTACAGGCACGTGCCACCACTCCCGGCTAATTTTTCTATTTTTAGTAGAGACGGGGTTTCACCATGTTGGCCAGGATGGTCTTGATCTCTTGACCTCCCAAAGTGCTGAGATTACAGGTGTGAGCCACTGTGCCCAGCCTAAAATAGTTTTTGTTGTATGATGAATATCACTGATATGAAAGATGATTGAGATTTTTGTTCAATTTATCTCATGTCTCATCAACATATTAAATATTCATGTTGGTTCTCCTCATTTTCCAGTTAATTTTCTTCAGATTTTCAAATTACTTCAGCAAGGCCGGGCATAGTGGGTCATGCCTGTAATCCCAGAACTTTGGGAGGCTGAGGCAGGCAGATCACGTTAGGTCAGGAGTAAACCCCATCTCTATTAAAAATACAAAAGTTAGCTGGGTATGGTGGCATGTGCCTGTAATCCCAGCTACTGGGGAGGTTGAGGCAGGAGAATCGCTTGAGAGGAGGTTGCAGTGAGTCAAGATCACACCACTGCACTCCAGCCTGGGTGACAGAAATCAGAGCAAGACTCCATCTGAAAGAACAAACAAAAAACAAGTTACTTCAGCAAGAATAGTTTTTATTTCTTCATTTCTGAAAACTAAAATTCTTTTTTAATTTTTGAGGTAAAGTCTCACTCTGTCACCCAGGCTGGAGTGCAGAGGCACGATCTCACTGTAGCCTCCACCTCCCATTTTCAAGTGATTCTCCTGCCTCAGCCTCCCCAATAGCTGGGATGACAGGCATGCACCACTGTGCATGGGTAATTTTTATATTTTTAGTAGAGACGGAGTTGTACCATGTTGGCCAGGCTAGTCTTGAACTCTTGACCTTAGGTGGTCCACCCTTTTTGGCCTCCCAAAGTGCTGGGATTTTAGGTATGAGCCACTGTGCCCAGCCCAAAAACTTCTCTTATTTTGAACAGTTTTACCACATTGGCCCTGCCTACCCCTTCCCTGGAGCAGTGCAGTTGTTGAAGGCCTTCTTATCTTACTCCAGAATAGACCAGGAGTGGTTCTTGCCCAAACTGTTAGGCGTGATTTCTGTGACAGATTTCTGGTTTGCTTTCTTCTCTGATAGAGGAAGATTCCTTGTGTTCTATTACTATTCAAATACTATTATGTAATAGTTACTGAGGGCATACTGTGTTCTGGATATTCTGTTACGCACTGTAGTTCCAAAATTTATTTCTCATAACTCTCAGTACCATTATTTCTCCCATTTTACAGATGAGGACATTGAGGCTTAGAGAGGTTAAGTGACTTGTTCACGGATACACAGCTGGGAAGTAGGAGTTGGGGTACAATCCAAGTCCTCACTGACACCGGTGCTTGTGCTGTATAATCTACTGCCTCTTATGGTAGTTTGTACGTTTTTTTGTTTTTTTTTTTGAGACAGAGTTTCAAACTCCTGATGTCAAGTGATCTTGACCTCCCAAAGTGCTGAGATTACAGGCATGAGCCACCATGCCTGGCCACATTTTTTAAAAATGAGGAATATCTGTATTACTTTTTAGCATATATTGATATAAGCATATGACTTATTTTCCTTCATTTATTTAACCAGTAAATATTTACGGAGGGCATGTTGTATGTTCTAGGCCCTGGGGATGTGAAGGCAACCAAGTCAGATCAAGTCCTTGTCCTGGGGTTTGACGGGTAAAGGATGATGACAATGAAAAGCAAAACAAGTCAATAAGCAAGGCAGTTTCTGCTGGTGGCTAGTGCTGTGGGTGGAATGAACTGTGAGTGACAAAGAGGGCTGGCATTCTAGGGAGGGGGAGCAGAGACTGTAATTGGCAGCTGGGGAAGCTGCTGTGAGGAGCCTCTGAGAAAAAGCGATCTAGGAGCAGAGAGGGTGAGAAAGAGTCATGCAGAGAGTCAGGGGAGGGGCATTTCAGGCCAAGGAAACAGCAAGTGCATAGGGGAAATGTTGCTGGAGCAAGTGGCACCACCCGCCTTGGGGCTGGGAGAGCCAGTCACTGCTGTTGTAAGGAGTTTGGATTTGTTCTAAGTGTGGTGGGGAGGCACTGGAGGCAGTGACATGAGCAATGGATATCACATCTTTCCTGGAATCTGTGAGCTACACGAGAGGATTTTCTGATATTGAACCAACCTTGCATTCTAGATTACAGTCTTCCATTTATATTATAAATAGAAGATGTATATATTCCATGTATGTAAAAGACACCATGGACTAGCACAAGAATAGATACATAAGTCAATAGAAGAAGATATAGAGGCTACAAATATATATTTATATTATCTACATATTAAGGAGTTTGGTAATGTGACAAAAATAGCATTTCAAATCAGTGAAAATGGCGTTGGGGCAATTGATCAGCCTATGAAAAATATTTTCCAGCTGTACTTCACATTAAACACAAAATTTATTTTCAGGTGAACTAAGGAGTTAAAATTGTAAAACAAAACCATAAAAGCACAATAGGAAAATATGAGAGAATATTTTAAAATATTATTTGCGGCCAGGCGTGGTGGCTCACACCTGTAATCCTAGCACTTTGGGAGGACGAGGTGGGTGTATCACCTGAGGTCAGGAGTTCAAGACCAGCCTGGCCATCATGGTGAAACCCCATCTTTTAAAAAAATAATAATAATAAATAAAATAAAATATTATTTGGGTACAGAAGGCTTTTTACAATGAGATGTAAAAGTTAGAAATCTCAGCGTGGGCAACATAGTGACACACTATTTCTACAAGAGAAAAAAGTTGGGCTGGTGGTGGACACCTGTGCCCTAGCTATGGAGAGGCTGAGGCTGCAGTGAGCTATGACTGTGCCACTGCACTCCAGCTTGAGTGACAGAGCAAGACCCTGGCTAAAAAAAAAAGCAGAATTCATAAAAGGGGTGACCTAATTTGCCTTAATTGAAATAAAATAATAAATATTTAGTTTGATATTAAATAATTAAAATATTTATAAGTAATAATAGATGCCATAAAGTTGAAAGAAAAGCCATAAGCCAGGAGTCAACGTTTGAAACATACATGAAAAAGTATGAATATCCTTAATATATAAAGAACTGTTATGAATCAATGAGTAACCAAATAGAATTATGAACCCCAAATGAAATAGCAAAAAGGACACAGATAATTCATAGAAGTATAAATGACCAACATATTGAAAAGATGCTCAATCTCACTAAGAATCAAGATACAAAAGAATAAGCTATCATTTTTCATGTCTCATTGATGAATATTGTAAGAACATAACAGACTGCATTGGTGAGAACGAGGAGGTAGTGGGAATCTTTTTTTTTTTTTTCTGAAACAGGGTTTCACTCTGTCACCCAGGCTACAGTGCAGTAGCACGATCATGGTTCACTGCAGCCTCAGCCTCCCTGGGCTCAAGTGACCCTCCCAAGTAGCTAGGCCTAGCTGGGGCTACTGGTGCATGCTACCACACCCAGCTAATTTTTGGTTTTTTTTGTAGAGACAGGGTCTTGCCATGTTGCCTAGGCTGGTCTCCAACTTCTGGTGTCAGTAATTTCCCACCTCGGCCTCCCAAAGTGCTGGAATTATAGGCATGAACCACTGTACCTGCCCTGTAATGGGAATCTTAATACATAGTTGGTGGAAGTATAAATTAGTATAACAATTGTGGATTATAATTTGCCATTATCTATTGTCATTAAATATCTTTTGTCTTAGAAATCCCACTTCTGGGAATGTATCCTAAAGAAATATGTGGACCGGGTGTGGTGACTCACACCTGTAATCCTAGCACTTTGGGAGGCCGAGGTAGGCAGATCACCTGAGGTCAGGAGTTTGAGACCAGCCTGGCCAACATAGTGAAACTCTGTCTCTACTAAAAATACAAAAATTAGCTGGGCGTGGTGGCGTGCACCTGTAATCCCAGCTGCTTGGGGGGCTGAGGTGGGAGAATCACCTGAACCTGGGAGGCGGAGTTTGCAGTGAGCCGAGATCACGCCACTGCACTCCAGCCTGGGTAACAGAGAGAGACTCCAACCCCCACCCCTCTGACAAAAAAAGAGAAATATGTGGACAAGTACACTTATTTCTTTATGATAAAGATAAGCATAATCATGGAAACCAGAAATTGATGGGAAAAAGAACTAAATTTCTATCAAAGGTAATTGGTAAATTATGGTGTAGTTATACAGTGTAATACTATGTAATTATTTTTTAAAAACCGGCCAGGCATGGTGACTCACGCCTGTAATCCTAGTGCTTTGGGAGGCCAAGGTATGCAGGTTGCCTGAGCTCAGGAGTTCAGGACCAGCCTGGGCAACATGGCGAAACCCTGTCTCTACTGAAAATACAAAAAATTAGCCAGCATGCCTGTAGTCGCAGCTACTTGGGAGGCTGAGGCACAAGAATCTCTTGAGGCAGGAGGTGGAGGTTGGAGTGAGCCAAGATCACGCCACTGGACTCCAGCCTAGGCGATAGAGTGAGACCCAGTCCCAAAAAAAAAAAAAAAAAAAAAAAAAGTAAGGTCAAATCACATGTCAAACTGGAAGAATGTCTCCAGTGTATTTTTGTCTTAATATTATAAAGGTTTGAATCACTTTTGATGAGGCATGATTTATATACAATAAAATGTACTCATTTTAAATGTACAGTTAGATGATTTTTGACAAATGTATATACCTGTATAACTATCACAATCAAAATATTCAATGTTTCTTTCTCCGATAAAATGTTCCCTTCTGCCCCTTACTGTCTATCCTGGCCACGCCCCTCTGGCCCTAGGCCATTGCTCTACTCTTTTCACTGTAAATTAGTTTTGCCTTTTCTAGAGTCTCATGTAAAAAGAATCACACAGTATCTACGATGTGTTTTTTATGTGGAAAAATATCAAGATGCAAGGCCGAGTGTGGTGGCTCATGCCTTTAGCACTTTGGGAGGCCGAGGAGGGAGGATCACTTGAGCCCGAGTTTGAGACCAGCCTGGGCAACATAGGGAGACCCCCGTCTCTACAAAAAAATACAAAAATTTGCTGGGTGTAGTGGAGTGTACCTGTAATCCCAGCTACCTGGGAGGCTGAGGTGAGAGGATTGCTTGAGCCCCGGAGGCTGAGGCTGCAGTGAGCCATGATGAAGCTAGTGTACTCCAGCCTGGGCAATAGAGTGAGACCCTGTCTGTAAAAAATAAAAATAAAAAAGTTAAATATCATAAAAATCAAATATCTAGGAATAAATCTAGCAAAAATTTGCAAGACCTCTATACTGAAAAGTATAAAACATTACTGAGGGAAATTAAAACCGTCGAAAGTAGGGATGGGGCCGGGCGCTGTGGCTCACGCCTGTGATCCCAGCACTTTGGAAGGCCAAGGTGGGTGGATCGCTTGAGCCCAGGAGTTTGAGACGAGCCTGAGCAACATGGCAAAACCCTGTCTCTATAAAAAGTACAAAAAATAAATTAGCCGAGCACAGTGGCATATGCCTGTAATCCCAGCTACTCAGGAAGCTGAGGTGGGAAAATTGCTTAACTCCCAGGCCGTCAAGCATTCATTAAGCTGAGATCTCACCACTCTACTCCAGTCTGGGCAACAGAGTGAGATCCTGTCTCAAAAAAAAAAAAAGTTAGCAACTATTTAAACATTCAAAGGTATGTGAGCCCAAATGAAGCAGCGCTGCTGTCTGCCTGATATGCCAGAGGCCAGGACATAGGGCCTCTGTCCTTCTCTCCACTGTGTGACATTAGGGTGTGGCCCAGGTGGACACAGCCTCCTGTTGCTGGATGTCCAGGTGCACCCCAGCAGGTGACCAGCTGTGCTGCTGCGGGATGGGGGTGGCCGGGAGGATGAGAGGACCCTGTGGAAGAAGTCCCAGCTCAGGGCCTCTCAGTTCTGGCGAGGACTCATCTGGAGTCTTATTTGTTTATTTGTTAAACACAAAATGTACCACTTAAACCATTTTAAAAATAATTTTCTTTAACAAATAAAGACAGGGTTTTGGTTTGTCGCCCAGGCTGGCATGCAGTGGTAAAATCTTGGCTCACTGCAGCCTTGACTTCCTAGGCTCAAGCTGTTCTCCCACCTCAGCCTCCTGAGTAGCTGGGACTACAGGTGAGGACCACCATGCTTGGCCCATTGTAACCATTTTATCTTATTTATTTATTTATGAGCCGGAGTGTCGCTCTGTCGCCAGGCTGGAGTGCAGTGGTGCGATCTCGGCTCACTGCATCCTCCGCCTCCCGGGTTCAAGCGATTCCCCTGCCTCAGCCTCCTGAGTAGCTGGGATTACAGGTGCCCACCACCATGCCTGGCTAATTTTTGTATTTTAGTAGAGATGGGGTTTCACCATGTTTGGTAGGCTGGTCTCGAACTCCTGACCTCCTGATCCGCCTGCCTCAGCCTCCCAAAGTGCTGGTATTACAGGTGTGAGTCACTGCACCCGTTTTTTTAAAAATTAATTAATTTGAGACAGAGTCACTCTGTTGCCCAGGCTGGAGTGTAGTGGTACCATCTAGGCCCACTGCAACCTCTGCCTCCTGGATTCAAGCGATTCTCCCACCTCAGGTTCCTGAGTAGCTGGGATTATGGGCACCCACCATAATGTCCGGCTAACTTTTGTATTTTTGTGCAGACGGGAGTTTCACCATGTTGGCCAGGCTGGTCTTGAACTCCTGACCTCCCAAAGTGCTTGGGAGGATTACAGGTGTGACCCACCACACCCAGCCTCATGGAACACGGTTTTTAAGAAACCAGTGCTTGGCGTGACCACCCAGAGATTTGCTTGGTCTGGCACGGGCCCCCACGTGGAGCTAGTTTAAGCTCCTCAGGTGATTCTAACCAGAGTTGAGAACCACGAGACCCGAGCAGAGCTGGGAGAGGAATGAGGGAGGGGTCAGGGCGGGCTGGACTCACACGTGCCTGGGAAGGTGGGCCGGGGTGTAGGGGGCTCGTGAGCACCCCTGCCTCTGCGGCCTCATGTCTCAGTGTTGGGGGTCAGCACTCCCTCCTGATCAGACGCTCATCTTTTTGGCCCCACAACGTTGGATCCAGGGTTGCCAGATGCAGCAAATTAAAATACAAGACAAAGCCAGGCACAGTGGCTCCTACTTGTAATCCTAGCACTTTGGGAGGCTGAGGTGGGCGGATCACATGATCAGTAGTTCAAGACCAGCACGGCCAACATGGTGAAAATACAAAAATTAGCTGGGCGTGGTGGTGGGCGCCTGTAGTCCCAGCTACTTGGGAGGCTGAGGAGGAGAAGCACTTGAACTCAGAAAGTGGAGGCTGCAGTGAGCCGAGATTGTGCCACTGCACTCCAGCCTGGGCAACAGAGTGAGACTCTGTCTCAAAAAATAATAAAATACGAGATATCTACAGATACTTAAATTTCAGATAAACGACTCATAATTTTTAGTATAAACATAGCTCATGTCATACTGCTGGAGACATAATTTTTTTTTTTTTGAGACGGAGTCTCGCTCTGTCACCCAGGCTGAAGTCTAGTGGCACAATCTCGGCTCACTGCAACCTCCCCCTCCCGGGTTCAAGCGATTCTCCTGCCTCAGCTTCCCGAGTAGCTGGGATGACAGGCGTGAGCCACCATGCACGGCTAATTTTTGTGTTTTTAGTAGAGATGGGGTTTCGCCATGTTGGTCAGGCTGGTCTCGAACTCCTGACCTCGTGATCCTCCCACCTCAGCCTCCCAAAGTATTGGGATTACAGGTGTGAGCCACTGCGCCCAGCCTGGAGACATACTTATACCAAAGAAGTGGATTATCTGAAATTCAGATTTGACAGTGTCCTGTGTCTGATCTGGCACCCCTGCTCAGGCCCCACTCAGACGAAACGTGGCTTTCACCCTTGGACACTTTCCCCAAGAGGGACAGAGGAGGGGTGCAGGTGAACTAACTCCACATTGCCAGCACCTCCCAGGGCGGCCCCAGAGGCTGAGGGCCAGCTACCTGGCTCCCACTGCTGCCAGGCCCAGCGTGCAGCCCCTACGTCCCCCTGGCAGGCTGGAGCCTTCCACAGACCTCTCAGCAGACTGAGGTTGGGAGGCTGCAGACGCCACTAGGGACGGTCAGGCAGCCCCTGCAAGTGTAGCTGAAAGACAGGGAGACTGAGGACATGGGGGCCCTGGGTTGCTGTGGGGGATCTGAAGGCAAGAGATCACTCCACAGCCTGAGCGGCCGCGGCAGCAGGGCAAGGCTAGAGGGACAAGTAGGTGGCACTGCTACCTTCTCCCTGGAGTCTCCCAGGTAGCACCAGGGTTCACCCCTAGGTGGACCTGAGACCTTCCTGGTGTGCTATGGGCTCAGGCCCAGTCCCTCAGGCTCAGCAACTGGGCTGCTGCCTCAGTTCTGAGAAGCCTCAGCCCCGACGGACTCGCCTGCTCTGCCCATTGCCCGCCCACATAGTCTGCCTCCCCGCCGGGGCCTCAGTCCTCGCAGGACCTGATGGGCCCTTCACTGCCATTTGGCACCCAGGTGGGGCCTCCCGCTGCCGGCTGCCCGCCTGGGCTGCCCGTGTCTCCCGCCCGGAGGCTTGGATGCTTCTCTCTCTTACACCCTCCCCTGCCCCTCCCAGGACCTCAGAATTCAGGACTTGGGCCTCTCGAGGTAGCCCCAGCATCATCACCTGAGCTCACAGCCTTCCCGAAGGAAGAAGGAAGGGGTGGCTGCCACTCGGGGCCCCAGCCTGCTCCATTATGTGGACCCCTGGAGTCCAAGGGGTGGACAAGCCCAGCCCTGGGGAGCCCAGCACACTGGGACAGCAGGGGGGTTACAGCCTGCAGCTTGTGATGGCCAAGAGTGAGCCCCAGGCTCAGGAGCACCTCCAGGGAGGGGACCAGAAAGGACACCAGGGCCCCTGGAGCCTGGCCATGGGGGAGAACCTTGCAGCCAACACCCAGGCTGGCCCAGGGCAGTGATGCCTCTTCCGAGAAGGCCTCTGTGGTTGCCCTCTCTTGAGCCTTATCTCATCCGAGGCTGTGGCTGGGAGAGGCCCTGGGGCTGCCCACTGACCTGGGGCCGGTGCCTGCACCCTCGCTGCCCCTCATAATCTTGGGGGCAAGTCCTGTGTTGTCAGCTTCATCTACAGGTGGGGAGCTGAAGCCCAGAGAAGTAGCCTTCCATGGGGGAGGGGTCCCAGTGCCAGGAAAGGTGCCCAGGTCACATCTGTTTTTCCTTTTTCTTTTTTTTCTGAGACAGTCTTGCTCTGTCACCCAGGCTGGAGTGCAGTGGCATGATCTCAGCTCACTACAACTTCCGCCTCCCAGGTTCAAGTGATTCTCCTGCCTCAGCCTCCAAGCTGGGATTACAGGTGTCTGCTACCACCCCAGGCTATTTTTTTTTTTTTTTTAGTAGAGACAGAGTTTCACCATGTTGGCCCGTCTGGTCTTGAACTGCTGACCTCAACTGATCTGCCCACCTCGGCCTCCCAAAGTGCTAGTATTAACATCGAGCCCGGGCCGGGCGTGGTGGCTCACGCCTGTAATCCAAGCACTTTGGAGGCCAAGGCGGGCGGATCACCTGAGGTCGGGAGTTCAAGACCAGCCTGACCAACATGGTGAAACCCCGTCTTAAAAAAAAACATCGAGCCCGGCTATGTCTGTTTTTTCTACAGCATGAGCCAGTCCTGCCCCAGGAGGCACCTTCTTGGAGTCTCGGGGTCTCTCCAGTCCCCTTCCCAGAGTGGCTCAGGCCTTAAGGCCACCGTCTTTTCTGCCAGCATCCCTTCTCCCTCCCCTGCTCTGCACTGAGGTCACTTGGACCCAGCTTACCTCCCGGGCCTCCATGCTGCTCCAGGGACACCAAGACTGGGGGGCCTGGGGGCTCCATCTCTGTGCTCGTGGGCTCAGCCCTGCTCCAGCTGGGCGGTGGTGGATGTCCTGGGAATCCCTGGCCAGCCCAAGTCCTCAGGACTCGGGATCAGGGCGCTTACCACGCCAACTAACCGACCCACCGGCTGTGCAGGGGCCAAGAACAGTGCAGCCCCGACCTTCTCTGCCGTCCCAGCCGAGCCCACCGGCTGCCCCTGCGGGTCCTCACCTCTTCCTGTGCTGGGCTCCACCTCAGCCTTCCTTCCTGTCTGATTTCAACAGCCAACAGCCTCGCAGACACATCGAGGAGCCGGGGCTCCCTGGCTTGGTCGCCGCCCCCACGTAAGTCAAGTGCAGGGGTGACGCTGGGGGTCATGACTCTGCTACCAAGTGTCCCTGCAGGTGCCATGCTCAGGATAAAGTGGCCAGCGCCAAGGCTGCTGACACATCACCTCCATCCCACCAAAAAGGAAGCTGCCTCGCCATCGATAGATGCTTGTTTTCAGGCGGGTGACCAAGAAACCGAGAGAGCAGCCCGAGGTCACGCAACTAGAGGGTGATCCCAGCAGGACTGGACTGCACCCTCCCACCTCCAGGCCACTCCTGTGGCCCCCCCCTTCTATTTATTGGTTCATTTATTTATTATGTATTTATTTATGACTGAGTCTTGCTCTGCTGCCCAGGCTGACGTGCAGTGGTGCAATCTCAGCTTGCTGCAACCTCCCCTTCCCGGTTCAAGAGATTCTCCTGCCTCAGCCTCCTGAGTAGCTGGGATTACCGGCCCATGCCACCAGGCCCAGCTAATTTTTGTATTTTTAGTAGAGACGTGGCTTCACCATGTTGGCCAGGCTGGTCTTGAACTCCTGACCTCAGGTGATCCACCCACCTTGCCCTTCCAAAGTGTGGAGATTACATGAGCCACCTTGCCCAGCCTATTTATTTTTTGAGACAGGATCTTGCTCTGTCGACCAGACTGGAGTGTGATGGTGTGATCTTGGCTCCCTGCAGCCTCCACCTCTCCTGGGGATCAAGTGATCCTCCTGCCTTGGTCTCCCAAAAAAAGGGGGTTTCAGGCGTGAGCCACTGCGATTCCTCTTCGAACATCTCTTGCTTTCCTTTTCTCTGTCACCAAATAGGCACCTCTGACCCAGCTGTGCCCCATAACATCTTCCTGTGAGCCAAGAGCTCCCCAGAGGCAGGCCACCTGTACCCTAAGAGGAAACAACAGAATGCAGCCATCCACGGCGGGGATCACACTTGGCCCCTGGAGGGGAACCTCAGCAGGTGTCCTCCCCTGACAGGGAAGGGCATGAGGGGGAAGGACATGGCCCAGAGCAAGCCACATGAGAAAAATTACAATAAAGGAAAAGTATGGGACATCTGCCGGGGACAGGAAGCAAGCAACTTAACATGGGGCCACTGAGGGAAGCAGGTTATAAGGTGGGAGCCAAGGGACAAGGGTCTTGGGGTCTGAATTTTCCTCAGTAAGCAAATGGGAGCCAGCGATGGTTGTAGAGCAGGAGAGTAGTGGGTCTGGGCCCATTGAACAGCTTATGGATCAGGGGAGGTGGGAGAGTTCCTGAGAGCCTGTGTGGGTGACGGAGGGGAGGGAGCTGAGGCAGCAGATCAGAGGTGCTCCTGCACATTCCCCTGCCTGCCTTCTTACCTTTTCCCTCCCTCCTTCCCTCCCAGCAATGCTTTCTGAGCACCCAGGAAGCTGCTGGATGCTAGGAGGACACGATGGCCCTCCAGAAGCCTGCCTGAGGCTCCAGGCAAGCAGGGTGCAGACCCAGTGGCTGCAGCCTCAGCTGTGGGGAGCAGCAAAGGCGCCTGAAAGCAGGCCGCTCACAGGATGTTGGAAACCGCAGGGGCCCGGTGGGTATCCGTCACATGAAAGGGGCCCGAAGCTCGCTCTGCCTCCCTCCATGGCCCAAGAGGACACAGCCTCCTCCATGGGATGTCGGGGAGCAGCCCAGCCCAGCCCAGCCCACGTTCCTCTCTCTCACGGGAATGTCCATCAGTCCACGCAAGGCTGGTCCTGTTCCCCACTCTGCCAGCCCTGCTGAGAACCAGGTGGGCCGTCCTCCTGGCTCCTGAGCAGGGGGTGTGATGGGGGCTCCCTAGATGTTCTCACTCAGGGGCTTTCTGTCCACCCAGAGCTGGGGTCAGCCGGGCAGGCAGCAACTTCCTCAGCAACAGCTCAAAGCCCCGCCTGCAGGCTTTCTCTGTGAGCCCCCTTGCCTGGGCCCAAGCTGGGCTGTAGCTCCCCTGTGACTGCCTTGAGGGGCCATGCCCAAGCCATGCCAAGTTGGGGCCACCAAAAGCGAGGCAGGCCTGGAGGCCGTCACATTACAGCGAGGCGTGGACATCCCTGCCACCGTTTCTGACCTAGTTGGGCTACCAAGTGAAAGTTCTGCTGCTAGCTTTTTTTCCCCCCTTTAGAAATTTTCTTTTCAAATGTCATTTTCAAAATAGAGACTTGGTCTCACTAAGTTGCTCAGGCTGGTCTCAAGCTCCTGGGCTGAAGTGATCCTCCTGCTTTGACCTCCCAAAGCCCTGGGATTACATGTGGGAGCCACCACGCCCGGCCTGCCAGTCTCCTTCTCAGTCACTCCTGGAAGGGACTCCCTCGCGCCTTGTCCACGAGGAGGCCCGCTGCCGGCCAGCTGCACCACAGGTGCTATGAGAAGGCATTCTCCTTTGCCGTCTGCCAGCTGGACCTAGTTTTGTGCTGCCCGGGTCAGCCTCATCTCTGCGCAGCGCTGTCTACTCCGGGATGCCATTATGCCTCTGTGGGTTCCCTCGGTGGCTCCTTCAACCCCTTTCCCTCTGGAGGAATCGGCTGCTTCACAGCTTGTTTCAGGACAAGGAAATGCTGCATTGTACAGGTTCAAGGCCAGGACCCGGTCCCCTGGCCGGCGGCACTGCATAAACTGAGCCTCTGCGCAGCGCTGACCCCCGTCTGCCCAGGGAGCACCCAGCAGCCCCAACTGGATCCAAGGTCACGGTGAGGCTCAGATCCTAGTCCCCAGGCCATGCCTCCCCCGGCCCTGGGCTCACACCAAACTCAAGGCTCCTAGCCCAGCTTGTTAACTACTTGGAACTCCTCCCCCAGCCCGCCTTTACCAGCCTTGAAGTTCTGAACTCTTAAGTCATGGCACACAACGAATGCATCCAAACCACAAACCCTGTAAGGCCAGACAGGGGCCCCGAGTCCCCCACCTTCCCCACTCCCTGTCACTTCCCGAACACCAGGGAGGGTGTCAGCCCACCAAGGCAGCAGTGCATGATGCCTTCCAAAACAGGCCGAAGGCCAGCCTCAGATTGATCACAGCTGATCTCAGGCCCTCAAATTGTCCGCCCTGGGCTCCGTAAACTGCGAGGCCTGGGCCTTTCCACGGGGTCACATGCTAGGACACAGCATGAGTGCCTGAAACCACATTTCACTCCCTAAATGCTGTTTGCCCAGAAGATGCAGCTCACAAAACTCTCTTCCGAAAGGCTGTCCTGACACCGCCTTTCAGGCCACGGGAGCCCGACCCCCCACCAGGTGTGGATAGGCCAGCGTCTGTCTCCTCCACTGGACTGGACGCACTGGTCAAGGCAGATGCTGATTCGGTGAGTTATGGGGTGGGGTGGGCGCAGCGGGGATCTGAGTCTGCTTTAGTAGCAACCCCATTGAGGCAGCTGCTGGAGGTGCTTGCGCCCCACTTCAAGGAGTGGGGGCTGGAGCTTGGCACCCGGCCAGGGCTCAATTGGATGCAGGTGTGTGGACACAGCTCTGGTCTAGGAACTGAAAGGAGGCAGCAGGCCCAGGTTACCCTGAGGCAAAGAGCAGGCGCAAGTTAGGGGCTTCTGCGGGTGCAGGGCAGGGGGCCAAGGGGCTTCAGTGTCTCCAGCTCCTGCCTGTTTCCCTTGTGACCTTCCTGGAGTGTGACAGCCAGGAGGTTTTAATAAGCCATTTTGGTTTATTGCACATCATATAAAACTGACTGCACTGCATTTGAAACAGACAAGGACATTCACAAGGATGGAGAGACCGAGGTTTCCTCTCCTGGCCCTCGCCTTCCTCCACACTGCTCCTGAGGCTGGAGGCCGCTATAACCCAAATGGATGGAACCTGCTAGTGAACATGCTTGTTTTGGGGATGTCAGAGTTGTTCTGGGCCATTGTGTACTGTCTAGTTTGGAGACTGCTGGTGACAATGGCAAGTGTCCAGGCAGCTCGGCTGGGCCAGGAGAGTTGCACCTGGGCCGTGGCAGTGAGGGGAGCCTCAGGCCACCTGGTCTCAGGCTGCTGGTGGCTGGTGTTGGCCTGAGTGCTGAGGAGGACTGGCCTGGGCCACTAGGGCAAGCTGGACCTGACGTCCATCTCAGGACAGACGTGATGGGCAGCTGTGCCCAGGACTCGTGGGCTAGAAGGCGGCAGATGTGGCAGAATAGGCCTTGCCCTGGCCGGCTGGTGATGGCCCACTGCCCCTCTGGGACACACGAGGGCTCTACTGGGTTAAAGGGAGACACAGTGGGCCGGGTGAGGTGGCTCACGCCTGTAATCCCAGCATTTTGGGAGGCTAAGGCGGTTGGATTGCCTGAGCTCAGGAGTTCAAGACCAACCTGGGCAACACGGTGAAACCCTGTCTCTACTAAAATACGAAGATATTACCTGGGCATAGTGGCATGCGCCTGCAGTCCCGACTACCCAGGAGGCCAAGACAAGAGATTGGCTTGAACCCGGGAGGCGGAGGGTATGGTGAGTCAAGGTCGCGCCACTGTCCTCCAGCCTGGGTGACAGAATGAGACTCCATCTCCCAAAAAAAAAAACGGGAGACACACTGTGGTCACAGACAGAGGAAGGGGCTGGAGTCTAAATTCAATGGATGACACGCTCCAACTGCCACTCTGGAAAGCAGAGAGCAGAGGAGGAAGCCCTGGATCGGGCTGTGGTCGTCGTCACAGTGCACAGCTGACGTGGTCCCAAGGCCCAGAAATGCCTGTGGAGGCCTGACCCACACTGGGTGTCCTAGGTTCTCCAGGAAGATGGCAAGGGTGGGGGCTGCTGATGGCGAGTGGAGTGGGGTTGAGATAGCCCGTCAGTTCCGCTGTGCCTTCTTTTTGCCCCGCGGCTGCCGCCTCCTGCCCTGGAGCTTCTCCCTGCGGGCGGCGGCGGTGGTGAAGGTGATACAGTGGGTGTCCAGGAAGTCCAACAGCCTGCCCGAGGACACGCGGAGGCCATCCTGCTTCAGCTCGGCCTTCAGCTCCCCCAGCTCAAAGGGCTGGTACAGCAGCGCCTTCTGGTACAGGGCCGGCTTGGAGCGGATGTAGCATCTCAGCACCTCGTCTGTGTCCGCCACCTGCACGGCTGCCTGCGAGGCACTGACCTCGTCCTCGCCCTCCTCCTCTTCACCTGCAGACTCAAATGCCGCTCCAAACTCACAGGAGGAAGAACTGAAAAGAGCCAGACCCAGACATTTGGCAACCCCTTTCCCTCCAGCCCCTCAGATCAGGAGCCTCTTTAAAGGAAGGAGGGTGTTTCCATGGCTCCCATGGAGCCTGGCCTGTGGCACAGACAACCCCCAGGGCAGCAGGACGGGCCTGAGAGATCTCTGCAGACTGCTCCAGCGGGATCCCACCCAGCCAGAAATATCCAGCATGCAGGGCAGGGACCAGGAGGCCTGCGCAGGGGTGGGGTCAGAGAACCAGCCCTCTAAACCCACTGGCTTTCCCATAGGTCACACCCAGAAGGTGATAGGGGTGTTTGAAGATGGGCCATTAGGCCTCGCTTGTGCCAACCCTCACACCCACGGGCCAGAGAATACACGAGGCCACTGACCCCATTGCGTCCATCCGGTTACCTCTGTGAGCTCAAAGAGCTGTCACTGCCATCCACAGAGGTGGCCACGGATTCCTGGGAGGCTGGGAGCTGGGCATCGTCATCAAGGCCTGGAGGTGCCTCTTTGGCGGGTGACCTGCTCGGGGGTGTGATGCTTTCAGGATGCTTCTTTTGATGTCGGGGGCCCTTGGTCTTAGCAGGTCCCTTGGGCCTATGGGCCCCGGGTCCTGTGGTGGCCTCCTGCTGTGCATGGACTGCTGCCCTTGAAGGCCTGCAGGTCTGGGAGGTGAGGGTCTGGCAGCGAGGTGCCTGCAGCAGCTCCTGTGAGGACTGGCTCTCGTCCTCAGAGTCTGAGTCCAGGGTCTGGTGCGTGTACTGGAATATCTCCTTCAGCTTCAGAACCATCTGGCGTTTAGGCAGAGGGCGGACTCCAAACCTGACGGAGAGACAGGTGGACCTCAGGACCCACCCACAGGGCTGGCCCACTCTCCACACTGTTCTCCATTGTAGCAAAGAGTGACGCCCAATGCATTCAGCAAATGGCTTATGTGACAAACCATAGATGCCTGACTTCTGTGAGCATCAGAGGTTAGTGTCTCCAACTAAGCTTACTCTGATGATTCCAAAGGAAACATTGCCAGTCGAGCACAGTGGCTCATGCCTACAATCCCAGCAGTTTGTGAGTCCAAGACAGGAGGATCACTTGAGTCCAGGAGTTCAAGGCCAGTCTGGGCAACATAGCAAGACCCCGTCTCTACAAAAACTACAAAAATTAGCCAGGCATGGTGGTGTCGCCTGTAGTCATAGCTACTAGGAGGCTGAGGTAGAAGGATCGCTTAAGCCCAGGAGGTTGAGGCTACAGTGAGCCAAGATCACATACTCCAGTGTGGGCAACAGAGTGAGACTCTGTCTCCAAAAATAAAATAAAAAATAGACAAAAGATACACTGCTCCCAGCTCTGAGGGATGGTGGCAGCAGCAGCCTCCCCAGGTGCCTGAGCGGAAGAGCACCGTCATGTGGATGTGACAGTTCAACGTTCTTTGAAAAACATCAGGCCGCCTCACTCAGACTGCTCTGGCTGGGGGCCACTTCCATCCACAAGGAACATGGGGACCTGCTGCCCATGGGTGACATGCCGGAGTCTATGTGTTGGCTCCCTGGGAAGGGTGCACAGAGAGGACTGAGCGGCTCACCCCAGCACCCAGCAGTCACGCATGCTCCCCACGGAGCAGACTGCAGACCCTTCCTCCCAAGTCCGGGCCAGCTGCATCCACCAGACCCCACGGGACCACGTGGGGGACGCTTCCACCCCCAGGCCTGTGAAACCTGGTTACTCGTGGGAGGGAAAAGCCCACTGTGGGCAAGCTTGGAAGACCACCAACCTATCCAGTTCCTTCTTCAGCACTGGGGTCTCCATAATGGAATACTGTGGCATCGGAGTTATGGGCACTTTGGGGGGCAAATTCTTCTTCTGATTAGGACCTTCTGGGTAAAACAAAAAAAGCACACGTTTTAGCACGAGGGACACGGATTTCCCACGTGTGATCCCAGTAGTGTCACCAAGAGGAATACTGCACTTGAAGATAACCTAAGCATCATTTTGGCTCCATGAAAGTAACAACGGCCACCCCTTCCCTGTCTGGAGCCGGGCTTCCCGCTGACAGCAGTGGGAACACGCACTGAGGGCCACACCTTGTATAACACAGATGCCGGCTGAACAGGGCTCCTAGGGCTACTCAAGCCGAAAGCACAGCACGTGACTATATCTTACACATGTAAACTTAAAAATGTCTGACCCACAGTGACAACTTGAGACAATGGGCCACACTGATACTCTTCAAACAGGCTTGGCTAGGTGCAGTGGCTCACGTCTGTAATCCTAGCACTTTGGGAGGCCAAGGCAGGCAGATCAGGAGGTCAGGAGTTCCAGACCAGCCTGGCCAAGATGGTGGAACCGTGTTTCTCGTGAAAATGCAAAAATTAGCCAGGCACAGTGGCTTGCGCCTGTAATCTCAGCTACTTGGGAGGCCGAGGGAGGAGAAGCAGTTGAACCCGGGAGGCGGAGGTTGCAGTGAGCCGAGATCGCACCGCTGCACTCCAGCCTGGGCGACAGAGCGAGACTCCGTCTCAAAAAAAACAAAGAAAGAAAAAAAAAACAGGTTTAGACATCAGTTTTCTTTTTTAAAAATAATTCATCAATTTAAAAAACCCAGTTATTTACAATGTAATAATGAAAAATTAAAAAAAAAACCAAAAAAAAAAAACACCCAGTTAAAAAAATGGGCAAAGAATGTGAACATACATTTCTCCAAAGAAGATGTACAGAATGGCCAATAACCACATAAAAAGCTGCCCAACATCATTAGTCATCAGGGAAATTCAAGTCAAAACCACAATGAGATACCACTGCACGCCCGCTAGGATGGCCATAACGAAAACACAGAGTGCTTGGGCAACATGGCAAAACCCCATCTCTACAAAAAAAAAAAAAAATACAAAAACAGTTAGCTGGGTGTGGTGGCCCAAGCCTGTAGTTCCAGCTACTCGGGAGGCTGAGGTGGGAGGATCACCTCAGCCAGGAAGGTTGAGTCTGCAGCAAGCCGTGAACACACCACTGCACTCCAGCCTGGGCAGTGGGGCAAGACCTTGTCTCAAAACAAACACAACTACAACAACAAAAAAGAGTAACAAGTGTTGGTAGAGCTACAGAACGGTGCAGTCACTTTGGGAGATAGTGTAGCAGTTCCTCAAAATGCTACACACAGTTGCCACATGACCCAGCAATTCCACTCCTAAGTACAGAACCCAGAAGAATGAAAACATGTCTACACAAAAACTTGCATGTGAATGTTCCTAAGTAGCATTATTAACAACCAAAAAGTAAAAACAACCCACATGTTCATAACAGATGAATGGATAAGCAAAGCTGGCGTGCCATCAGTGGGGTGTTAGTCATAGAAAGGAATGCATGCCCAAAGCTGGGGCAATATAGCAAGACCCTGTCTTGAAAAAAAAAAATTAGCCAGGCATGGTGGCACCTGCCTGTAGTCCCAGCTACTCAGGAGGTTGAGGCGGGTGGATCACTTGAGGTCAGGAGTTTGAGATCAGCCTGGTCAACATGATTAAACCTTGCCTCTACAAATACAAAACAAATTACAGGTGGCAGGTGCCTGTGATCCCACCTACTAGGGAGGCTGAGGCGGGAGAATTGCTTGAACCAGGGAGGTGGAGGTTGCAGTGAGGCGAGATTGTGCCGCTGCACTCCAGCGTGGGCAACAGAGCAAGACTCTGTCTTAAAAAAAACAAAAACCAAACAGAATAAAAAGGAATAAAGTACTGACCCATGCTACAACATGTATGAATCTTGAAAACTGTATGCTAACTGAAAGAAGCCAGACACAAAACGCCACATTATTAGTAATAGATGCTCTGTTTATATGGCATGTCCAGGATAGGCAAATCCATACAGACAAAAAGTAGATTCTTGGTTGCCAGGCCTGGGGGAATGGGAGAGACCGCTCATGGGTTTGGGATTTATTGTTGAGATGATGAGAATGTTCTGGAATTAGAGTGGTGACAATGGTATAACACTGTGAATGGACTAACAACCACTGAACTGTCCATTTTAAAAGGGTAGATTTTTTTTTTTTTTTTTTTTTGAGACGGAGTCTCGCTCTGTCGCTCAGGCTGGAGTGCGTGCAGTGGTGCAATCTGGGCTCACTGCAACTTCTGCCTCCCAGTTCAAGCAATTCTCCTGCCTTAGCCTCCTGAGTAGCTGGGACTAAAGGCACATGCCACCATGCCCGGCTAATTTTTATAATTTTAGTAGAGACAGGGTTTCACCATGTTAGCCAGCATGGTCTCCAACTCCTTACTTCGTGATCCGCCCACCTCGGCCTCCCAAAGTGCTGGGATTACTGGTGTGAGCCACTGCACCTGCCCCAAAAGGGTAGATTTTATGGTATGTGAATTATATCTAAATAAAGCTATTACTTTAAAAAATAATAGGTGAGGCGAAGTGGCTCATGCCTGTAATCCCAGCACTTTGGGAGGCTGAGGAGGGTGGATCACCTGAGGTCAGGAGCTGAAGACCAGCCTGACCAACATGGTGAAACCCCGTCTCTACTAAAAATAAAAACATAGTTGGGCATGGTGGCTGGTGCCTGTAGTCTCAGCTACTTGAGAGGCTGAGGCAGGAGAATCTCTTGAACCCAGAGGTGGAGGTGACACATTAGGAACAGAGGGACTTTGGATTCTTCTCTCTTTTATGACCATTTTATCACCATGGAGCCCTTTGAGCACAAATGTCTCCTGAGAAAGGCAGATTCTTCCTGTGGCCACAGCGACATCCTGAAGCCCACCTCAGATCTGCTGTCCAGCCTCCTCCAGCTGTTCCCACAGCACTGCCTGGGAACTGGTTAGAAATGCAAGTTATTGGTCACCCTTCGGGGCAGGCTGGGCCAGGTGTGCTCTAAGAAGCTATCCAGGTGCTTCCGAAGCCCCGGAGGGCGGGGGGCACTGGCAGTGGCCTCGTTAGTCTGGATTTCGGGAGGAAATGGGCCCCAGGCCGCAGGCTGGTGCTCACTCACAGCCTGGCCTTCCTCCCAGTCCTGCTCAGCCCTTTGCTGTCCCTGTCTGGGAAGGTGCCTGGCTGGGAGTAGCAGCACTGCGGGGAGGGGCCGGCACCTGGGGCTCTGACTCTCCCCCGGGGCTGAAATGAGCAGGAAGGTGGCATCCCGCACCTGGGGGGACCAGGAAGAACGGGCCTCACAGCCTCTCACGCTTGCCCCACCTGTTTCTTAATTGAGGTGAAATTCACATAAATCCTAAAGGGAACAATTCAGTGGCAGTAAGTATTCACAGTATTGTGCAACCACCACCTCTATTTCCGAAAACTTTCAGCACACTAAAGGAAACCCTGTACCCCATAAGCTATCATTCCCCCTCCCTCCAACCCAGGGCAACCGCTAACCTGCGTTCTGTCTCTGGATTTGCCTGTTCTAAACACTTCTGTCCATGCACGCAGACTGTACATGACCTTCGATGTCCGGCTTCTCTCACCTGGCACTGTTTCCCAGGGCGTCCACGCTGTGGCGTGTGTCAGCGCCTCACTCCTTGTGGCTGAACACTGTTCCATTTTCTAGATGGACCACATTTGCCTTCCCCATTCACCTGCTGATGGGCATTTGGGTTGCTTCCACCTTTTGGCGACTGTGAATAGTGCTGCTATGAATATGCGTGTCTGAGTCCCTGTTTTTAATTCTTTTGGATACACAGGCAAAAGTGGAATTGCTGGGTCCTGCAGCCATTCTATAGTTAGCATTTTAAAGAACCACCCCGGCCCAATCTTAAGGCACGTCGATACTTGTTGAAGAGTCTCGGCCTTTGGAGGTGCCGGCTCCGCGTTCTGGAGAGGGGTCCACAGATGTGGATTTTTAACACATGCCCAGGTAAGCACTAGTTCCAGGCAAGTTTGGGAAACCCTGACTTACTGGCTTATTGGTGGAGGGGAGTCTGGAAGGCAGCAGAAGTGCTGTGCCTCAGGTCAGCAGGCATTCAACACCGCCTGCCCCTGGGTCGCATGACCGACCTCCACACCCACTTAGTGTAAAATAGAAAGCCAGTCCCCCTCCCCAGCTCTCCCAGCTACTTACTGGGCGTCTCTAACCCTTCAGGCTTCTGCGCTCCACCAGCGCTTAGCATCTCGGTCGGAGGAGGGGTCTCTGGAGGCCTCTGCTCTTCCCCATCCCAATCATCCCACAGAGCCGAATTCAGAACGCTCAGCCTGCTGTTCCCCAGGGAGCCTGCACCCGAGGACTTCTCTTGCGATTTCCGCTGGGCAGTGCAGCTTCCTCGGATGGGGGTGGTATCCAGGAGTCCCGGGGAGCAGCAGTCACGGCTGTCGGCGGCCTCCTTCGTCCTGCGGCTGGGGCTGCTGGTGCTCAGAGGGCCAGTCCGCTCCAGGTTCCAGTGGTCAATGGGAATTGGCGAGAGGGGCTCCATGTGCCAGCAGGCATCGTCAATTGGAATTGGGGGGTCACTGTGCAGTGGGGGGCTGCTGTTGGCCTGATGGGAGGTCACCTCCTGCTCATCGTCACTATCCCCGAGTTCCACGACTTCAGTCACTGTGGTCTGATTCAGAAAGCTTGGCCCAGGTGGCGAGTGTTTCAGGAACCGCCTGCTGAAGTGGGTACAGCCCCCTGAGATGGGGCCTGGAGCCAGCGGAGAGGAGTGCAGGTGGCCCTCGGGGTGGGGACAGGAAGGACTTCTGTGGCCTTGCCTTCTGCCGTCGGAAGTTCCTGGAGAGACAGGAGTGCAGCATGAGGGCGGTGTCTGGGGCCTGATGACCGAAAGCTTCCGTGCGGCTTCGCTCCCTTCCCTGTTTCCTACTGAGGGCCTGGGCGTGTGCCGAGTCACCTTCTCCGCCGGCCCACTCCTGAGGCTGCTGATTTGGGTCTGGGAAGAACAGTCTCGGTTTCTACCTGCCAGTGGGGTGGCAGGCACAAGCCATGAGGTGTCTGTGGTGCTGCCCTCGTCGGGGCTGCTCTCACGGTCACAGAACAGCCAGGGAGCCCCGCTGCTGCCCAGAGAGCCCCGATTCTCCAGCAGCCCCGCCCTGTCCTCCGGCTGCAGCGAGGCTTCCCTTCCGGGTGGGCTCTGGGATTCTTGATCCGCATCAACATCAATGATGGAGAACAGCTCACAGGATCTAGGGCTAATTTCTAGAGCTTTCTTTTCTTCCAAGGGATCACTAAAAACGGACTTCATTTTGGATTTTTCCAACTCCAGCTCCTCATCTGAGTCCAGTAAGAGGATGACTTCATCTTCTTTGTTCAGTTTGGATGAAGATTTCTGAGATCTGGAACTTGAATGGTCAGGATTTGACTGGGTTAGGTCAATGGACAGAGATTTTTCTGGGGATATCAGGACCCCCTTATCTCTGTGCTCCAGCATGGACTGACACTCTTTGCCTTTCTGGCCTGGCTCTTTAGACAGCGTGAGGACACTCCTCTCCCTTTTCTGCTTTGATGGCACAGCTGGAGACGGCGAGGTTGGGGACCCCACCTGGGAAGTTGTGCTGCGGGACCAGGGTGTCAATAGGGCCGACCCGCTTGTATGATGAGGGTGGTGAGACTGGCAGGGACTCCCGCCGTGGGGAGGCCCCAGTAGGAAGCAGCACGGGTGTGGTGGAGGCGCCTGCCAGGGAGCCAGGCGATGAGAAGCCTCCAGCCCCCCTTCCCTGACAGCGCCGCCCTGTTCCTCGGGCTCATTGGTTATTTGTGGCGGCTCTGAGAACTCTCCCTGAGTTGAAGAGAAGTGCTGTTCGTAATCCCCGGCATCATCTGAGCGTGGAAGGGAGCCTTCTTTTCTCTCTGCCTGGCAGCCCCCGGAAGGGCTGGAGCAGCTGGAATGGCCAAGCGCCTCCTCCGGCACCTCCTGCTCAGGGGCCTCCGGTCCCAGTGTCCCTGAGCAGTGGCCCTGGGGCAGTGGGAGGGTGCACTGTCCCACCTTCTCCCAAGTGGTGGCAGCCTCATCTCCTCCCAGCTCCAATGGCTCCACCTCCTCTACCTCGTCCCGCTGTTCCTGCACCTGGACACTTGCGAGCAGCTGCCCAGAGACAGGACTGTCCCCCTCCAGCCAGTCAGCGTCCTCGCGAGTACCCGATGCCCTTTCTTCCTGGAGCAGCTTTCGCTGAGTAGCTACGAATTCATAAATTTCTTCCATTTCTTCTTCATTCACTTTTTCTTGATCTTCTTCATGGCCCTTGGATTTCAACAAAGTCTCCACTTCCTCCTCTTCATCTGCCCACATGGACCTCAAGAGTTCCTGGAAATTCTCTGCCCTGCTTTCGCAATCCTCGGCTTCCTTCTCCTCCCATGGTTTGCCCTCTGAATCTGTGGTGATGGGCACCTGTTCACACAGCTGAATGAGCTCGCTAATGCCAAACCTGCAACACAAAACACCGGGAGTCATCACCACTCTGCATGGAGGTAGGCTCCGGGCATCCCCGGGGGGTGGGGGACCAGAGCAGAGTCTTCACCAGGAGGAATGACCATGACCCATGCCCTGCTCCTTCTGAAGGCGGTGTCCACACTCCTGCCCAGAAACACCCAGGCCACTTAGTTGCAGACACCAGAGACTCCAAACACTTAAAGCAGGGCTTGCTAACTACAGCTGCAGACATAAAGGGGTGTGTTGGGCTGAGTGTGAGGTAACAGGGATTGGCAAGGCTTCAAAACTGGGGAGTCTGTGCTGCCTCAGAGGCCCCCAAGACACAGCATCAAGGCCAGGGACGGTGGCTCATGCCTGAAATCTCAGCACTTTGAGAGCCAAGATAGCAGGCTCGCTCAAGGCTGGAAGTTTGAGATCAGCCTGGACAACACAGAAAGTCTCCATCTCTACAAAAAAATATAAAAATTAGCCTAGGAGTTCAAGGCTGTTTTGAGCTGTGATCACGCCACTGCAATCCAGCCTGGGCAACAGCGAGGGACCCTGTCTCTAAAAAGATAAAAAAGGCCAGCACAGTGGCTCATGCCCATAATCCCAGCACTTTGGGAGGCTGAGGCAGGAGAATTGCTTGAGGCTAAGAGTTCAAGAGGAGCCTGAGCAACATAGCGACACCTTGTCTCTCCAAAAAATAACATAAGTGAAAAGACATGGCATCAGACACAATGCACAGCAGACCCTGTCGGGTCAGACCAGGCCAATTGGCCAGCCAGCCACCTGTCTGAAGGCTTTGTGGCCTAATCAGTTCTTTTCAAACCCCAGAGGCTAAGCCGTTCCTTTCCTAAGCAAGCAGCGGAGGGAGGCTACAGCTTTGGACGAGCAAGGCTTCAGCAGCAGAGGCCCTGTCCAGAGGCACAACACTTGTCCCTGCCGAGCAGCTGCCTCTCTCTAAGATGCTGGTTGGACAAGCCAGGGGAGCCGTGGCATACCAAGATACAGCCTACACATTCTCTCCACGCCTGTTTTCTGGGACTCCGGAAAGGGCCCTTTTGTTAAGAGAATTTTTTTTTTTTTTTGATATAGTATAGTGGAGTTCAGTGGCCTGATTCAGCTCACTGCAGCCTCTACTTCCCAGGTTCCAGCAGTTCTCCTGCCTCAGCCTCCTAAGTAGCTGGGATTATAGGCACATGCCCCCAGGCCCAGCTAATTTTTTTTGTATTTTCAGTAGAGACGGGGTTTCACCATGTTGGCCAGGCTGGTCTCAAACTCCTGACCTCAGGTGATCCACCCGCCTCAGCCTCCCAAAGTGCTGAGATTACAGGCGTGAGCCACTGCACCTGCCCCATTCTCTTATCACACCTAGGGGGCTAAAAACCACGGGGCTTGATAGTCCTCCTCATCCAGTGCTCGGCACCCCTGCCAAATGTCTGTTCTCGCCTGACTTTCACCTAATACGCCCTGTTCCACAGGGTCATCGCTGGTCATGGACTTGGGATTAAAAGGAATAAACAGGACTCTTAGTTCACTCAGCCTCAGCCCCAACACCTCTGCAGCACAACCCTCCCCTGAGCTGTCAACCTGCCAGTTAATTTCAAAGGCTGAGGAGCAATCCAGACCTGTGTGCCAGGGAGCTCAGCTCTGAGCTCAGGCCAGGAGGAAGGCCAGTGTCCGCAGTGTAGAGATAATGCAGGAACGTGTGGGCAGCCTCAGTGCTCACATCACCCAGCAGGACACGCTGGGTCAGAACCCCATCCTCTACAGCAGAGAAGCCTTCGTTGTTCACCTGAAGGTGAAATGCAACACAGACGGTTTACTGATCAGACAGTTATAACTTCGAGCAAAGCAGACGGTCTCGGGTGTTCTGCAAGTCACTAGTCTTTTTATTTTTCTTTTTAGAGAATTTCCAGGAGTGTCTCCTCCTGTTGCCCAGGCTGGAGTGCAGTAGTGTGATCATAGCTTACTGCAGCCTTCAACTCCTAAGCTAATTTTTATTTTTATTTTGAGCTGGAGTCTCACTCTGTCACCCAGGCTGGAGTGCAGTGGCAAAAATCCCAGCTCATTGCAGCCTTGGCCTCCCGGGTTCAAGTGATTCTCCTGCCTCAGCCTCCTGAGTAGCTGGGATTGCAGGTGCATAGCACCACACCTGGCTAGTTTTTTGTATTTTTAGTAGATACGGGGGTTTCACCATGTTGGCCAAGCTGGTCTCAAACTCCTGACCTCAAGTGATCTGCCCTCCTCAGCATCTCAAAGTGCTGGGATTACTGGTGTGAACCACTGCCCCGGACTCCTAGGCTAATTTTTAATTTTTTTTTTGTAGAGATGGGCTCTATGTTGTTCAGACTGGTCTTGAACTCCTGGCCTCAAGCAATCCTCCCACCTTAGTCTCCCAAAGTACAGGGATTTAAGGCATGAGCCGCCGTGGCCCGGTCCCTAGTCTTATAAACAGCTCCATGCCCCAGGTAAAGCGTTAGCCACAGCTGATGCATATTTTTGGTCAATAATTTTACAGGTGAAGCTTAACACTTCTCTGTTGTCAAATCGTACTGAGAACATGCTAGGACCCAGTAAGATTCCTCCTGATAGACATCTGGGCTCTAGAACTTTGACAGAGACTGAGAATAGCTCCCCAAGTTCCTGCTGACACTCAAGTCAAATGCTTTCAAGTCAGAAAACAGAAGGTTCACCAGCACCTCAACCCTGAAGAGATCAATTGTGAGCCTTTGTAATTATGCAAATAGAGAAAAGAGAAAACAATCCTGGGACACAATGAACTTTCATTCAACAGAATGAAAAAGCTGTTTCCCAATTCTGAGGGCACCCCTCACACCCACTCCTAACCTCAAGCATGGGTCTTTATCTTCTCCACTGTTAGAGAAAGGGGATGGGTGGATGGGAGGGAGAAGGTGAGAACAGGGTGGGGGGGGCAGGAAATGAGGGAGACAGAGATGGGGGGCGGAGGCGGGGAAAGAGGAGCACCTGAGACAAGGGGAGGGCGGGGGGTGCATCGGGGGACAAGGAGGGCATGTGTACTTACATACTGGATGAGGAGGGGGCATCGGGCATAAAGCACGAACTTGTGGGCGTAAAGCACCTCCCCGCTGTCCATCTGGAACTGGACGTCACTCAGGTGTGGGTTATTGACCATGGTGCCAAAGTCAGAAACCAGCAGCCCAAGGGAGAGCTGGAGTGGGAGGAGAGGAAGCGCCGTCACCTCGTCTACCTCTGCTCCTCTCCCTGGGCAATGGGAAGCTCCCCGCAAGGAGGTGGCACTAGGGTGGGCCTCAAGTCGGGACCTGTGCTCTCCTTTCCTCTCCAAAATGGTTCCCACAATGGGCTCCACCTTTGAGTGACCCTAAAGTGGTGAGCGGCACAGAAAAGCAAAGCACTAGATTGTTCCTCTGACTCTCTATTCCAGGGGGTTCCCTGGCACCTGTGGAGAGGCCAGACGTGGGGCTAGATGTGAACCTGCAGCGCTGGCAGCTCCTGCACTGCATCGGCCAGGCCGTGGGGTACCTGGGCTCCAAGGAGGTATACCCATGCCCTGTGACGGACAAGCACCCTGAGTCCAAGCAGCTTGGGGACCTGGCCAGGAGGACAGCCGGGTTCTGCGGTGGTGTCCCCAGGCTGGCCCTGGGCTTGAAGTGCTTGGTTGACACTGACATGCAAATGGCAGGAGGTCCACTCTAGGGACAAGCCAGCTCCCACTCCAGGTCCTCCCCACACAGCACCCTGACAGGGAGGCCAGGCCTGACTGCTCCGCCGTGGTCTGGAGCCCAGCCCAGGACTTGCACAAAGGGGAGGGACAGCAAGCCCTCAGTGAGCTCGCAGCTACCGAGGAACGAGCAGAGCACGCCTGGATGGGGTAGCCGCACTGAGAAACTGTGGCCCCACACGCCTGGGACTCCAGACAGAGCAGGCTCTGGGGACTCAACCCTAAGGCGCCCCACAGAGTCACAGACAGAAATGGCAGAAGTCTCATGGCAGAGATCCTAGAGGAGCGCCAGGGCAGCTGTGGGCCTGTGGCTCTGCTCACAGCTGTCAGGATGTGGCAGCCTTCTGGAAAGCAGACACCTTTTTGAGAGGCCACTGCACTTGCGCTGGGGGCTAGAGGCCAGTGGTGAGCTGACCCCACCACACACATGGCAAGTGGGAGTTGCCCAGGGCACAGAGCTCGGGGCAGAGCCAGTCCTTACCGAGGCATGGCCGCCCCTGTCCAGCTGCTCGTCCTGCGATGGCACCACAAACCCAGTCAGAGGAAGGCTGCCGGGCACCATGTCCAACCCTGAGCGGAGGATTTGCAGGTTAAAGGAATGTCACGGCCCAGCCACGTCCACCATGAAGAAGACAGCGTTGACCAGAGGCCGAGCCGGCCCGTGCAGTGCCTCAGGAGGCGCTTGCTACCTGAGGACGCCTTCATGAAAAGCAAGCCCGCAGGCCCCGTTTCCCCACCACCCCACCAGGAAGGTTAGAGAACGGCAAAACGGACACAGTTCACCCAGAGGATTCCCTCACTGTGGCAGACAGCTCTGTCTTTGGTTAAAGTGGAAGGGAAATCATGATGGAGCTGTCTACACCACATTCACCTTTGAGAAAAATGAAAAGTGCCCAGAGGCTGTGAGTTCTCCCAGCAGGTCAGAGCTGCTACTGCAGGGGTGCAAGAGCCAGTCCATGCCAGCCTCAGCCGCAGGGAGGGGAGGCCTGGGAGGGCAGGGCCAGCCCCAGAGTCCCACCCAGCATCTCACCTGTGGCCCCTTCCGAGCCAGCCAGGCCCCCACTGCTGGGCCACTGGCTGGCACTGAACCCCTCCCTCGCCAGGTCCATGAGGTCCTGCAGAGCCTGGTGCTCCCTCTGGCTGGCCAAAGGCGACGGCTCCCTGGAGTCACAGCCTGCAGGCGGGGTGCTGTGGAGAGCGGGTGACCTTCGCATGCCCGGCTCTGACTGCTCAGGTGGCACCAACGGTGGCACAGACTCCTGCGTGAGGCCCTGAAAGAGGCCGGTAAGCAGAGTAATCATGTGGCTGCTGTCACTGACGCACACTGCAGAAGCTGTCACATGTGGTATGCATGATGAACTAAAACCACAGAGCAGGATGCTGGCTGCGGGGATGTAGTGTCCCCGGAGCTCTAGCCACAGCCCAGAGCAGCCCTGGGATGCTGTTCTCCACACTCATGTCAGCAGACTCCTCCTCTGTCACAGCCAAGGCCAGGCCTGTGACATCTGAGTCTGCTCAAAGGCTTGTCAGAGGCCAGTGGGGCCCAGGCATGCCACCCTCCTGAAGTCTTCTAAGTGGCCTCAGGCGGGTATGTACTGACTCCAAGGCCAGCTGTTGCAGGGCCGTCTGGAGCATGTGTTTGGAATGCAGATTCCCAGGCTCTGTCTCAGGCAGTCTGCCAGCCACCCCAGGATTCCGCATTTTCAACAACTCCAGGAGCACAGTCCGTGGTGGAAACCAAGGGTCCTCCCTGCTCCTACCAGGGCCATGTAGTTGCTGCACGGAGAAGGGAACTGCAGCCACCAAGCGCCCCTCTGGCTCCCTCCCGCCTCTGCCTTTCTTTCCTGGACTTCCCATCACCTGGCTGTGGATCCCAGTGTAGCAGTTCTGGGACTGCCGGCCTCCCCCAAAAGCCTGTGGCATGTGCCTGAGGAGAGGGGCTCACCTGGGCGGGCCGCTGGGGCACGAGGGGAGGGACCAGGCTGGCTGTGTAGAAGGCCTCCACGGCCCAGGCCCTGGTCAGTGCGCTGCCCTCCCACAGAAAGCTCTGCTGGCCTTCAGGTGGAGGCAGACACCAGCCTGCCTTTTCCCACCCTTCCTTTAAAATCCTGCTGGTGGGAAGTGGTGGCGTGCTGGACAATTCCACTTCCTCAGAGAGGAGTAAGGCCACACGGTCCTCTATCTGTCGGCCTGTGGTCTCGGAGTCCTGGACTAACAACAGTGGAGGTGAACCCGCGGGTTTCTTCTTGCGACTTTTCTTCTCTAGAGAGAAACAAAAGCAACACCATCAATGGTGGAGTCAGTCCACTCACCTGAGGCCTGCTGGTGTTCTCTCCCAGGTGGGTGCTGGTGGTCTCTGTTCCTGGCCACACAAACCTCCTTCTGGTCTTATCTTCTCAGAACAGGCACTTTCCAGCCTGAATGCTGGCACAACTGCACATGGCTCCATCTCTGACCGGGACAGAGCCATGGCCATCAGCAGGTCCTCAGATGGTGCCTCGTCTACCTTCCGCCTCTTCCGTGGCTCCTTCTTGCTGGCGGGTCCTCTCCGTTTCAGACCTCCACCATGATCGCTGAAGCTAGAAGACAGCCACAGGGAAAAGTTATTGGGGCTAGAGGCATGTGCGCTTCTGAGGCTGGTCACACTGGCCTGGCAAGGGCTGAGCCTAAGAGAAAAAGGATGGATGTGGACCTGACAGGCAGATACATCCCCCGCTTCTACTGCTTCATGTGAACTCACTCAATCCAGGCCAAAAGTTCAGCGTGGCCCAGGCATGGGAGAGCCTGGGTCTCTTCACATGCCACTGCCTAGCGGGCTCATGGCAGATGTACAGAGCCGTCTGCGGTACCTGCACATCCTCATGGCTCTGAGCTAGCTCCCTGGATTCCCACCACCTTCACCCATCAGGACTCCCGATGCTCTTTACACAGTCCTGGCCACACCAGCAGAAAAGGATCCCTTCCTACAGGGGCTCCAGGGTAGTCCTCTGCCCACGGCCAGAAGGAAGGGCTTCCCAGCTTAGGCTGCCAATGGTCAACATTATTCCAGCCACCCCGGGACTCTGCATTTTTAATAGGCAGCAGCTTGTTTGGTTTGGAGGAAATGAACAGAAGCATTTCCAGCTGGAGAGGACCTAGGCTGCCTGGGTGACTCCCAACAAGCTGGGCAGGAAGGAGGAGGGCAGAGGCAATGCAGGAACTTAGCACACACCAAACCCACCTTCCCTGCACTGCAGTCATGCCTCTGGCTTTTGCAAAGGCTAATGCTCTCCACTGGGCCAGGGATGGCTCAAGTTCCCCTTCCAAGGAACCTAGATAAGCACTGCCTCCCAGAGGGAAAGGAGCTGCCTGGGCAGCCAGATCCCCCGCCTCTGTGAGGGGAACACAGACTCTGTTCCCTCCTCACTCCCTAGCAGGCCAGGTTTGGGCTGTGGGGAGAATGCGAGGTTTGGGCTGTGGGGAGAGTGCGTTCTGATGACCATAGGCTTGGCCTTTGGGGTTGGGGGTTTAAAGACCCTGTGAGGGCATCCAGCTCCTGCAGTTTTCTACTCTAATGGCCTTCTACATGGACCCACATACATCTGGTTTCAGTATTTGGAGGTATTCTAAAAGCAGACTTGGAGACATACTTTATCTCAGCAGGTGGTTTTGGTGCGGTCCTGCCAAGAAAGAAGCAATGGCTTAGATGATGTCTATTCTAAGGCCTCAAGGCGTGCAACCCTGCCATGCTGGTGTGGCAGTACTAAATACAGGTGGGCTCCCCGCCAAGAGAATACCCCTCTGCCCTCTGCCACCTCAGCCCTGGCCCAGCTCAGCTGCCCATGACCTGTGTGCAAAGCAGTGGGCGGGACAAACAGCCATCGCCTTTGGCCTTCTCTTTGCTCCTGATAGTTGTCCCAAACCTGGAGGAGTCAAAGGCCCAAGCTGCCTCTGTTCCTATGAACCTGGTGTCAGCTCTAGTGTCCTCAGGGGCAGGGCAGTGTGGAGCAGGGCCAGCCCTCTAGCACTTGGGTGGCTGTGGTTTGCATACTGAGGACTTGTTTCCTGGCTGTGAGCAGGGCGTCTCAGTTTAACTTTTAAGCATTAATTCATGCAAGATTTTTAAAAAAGAGGGTCCTACACTTCTGTTTCACCAACTTTGTTGTTGTTTTTGTTTGTTTTTTAAGACAGGGCCTCACTCTGTTGCCCAGGCTGGAGTCCAGTGGTGCAATCACAGCTCACTGCAACCTCGACCTCCCATGCTTGAGCGATCCTTCTGCCTCAGCCTCCCAAGTAGCTGGGACTACAGGTGCACAGCACCACAGCCAGCTAATTTTTTGACTTTTTTTGTAGTGATGGGTTTTGCTATGTTGCCCAGGCTGGTCTTGAACTCCTGGGCTCAAGTGATCCTTCTGCCCTGGCGAAGTGTTCAGATTACAGGCATAAGCTACCATGCCTGGCCAGTCACCAACTCTTTGAACTATGCTGAATAATCTTACATTAACATTATGCAAATTGGACTATACCGAAGTGGAAACCATGCAACAAGCATATAAACCATACACCAATGAAATGGATGCAGTAAAGTGACTCCCAAATTCTTAGATGTTAGAGCAGTGGTCCCTAACCTTTTTGGTACCAGGAACTGATTTCATGGAAGACAGTTTTTCCATGGGACAGGAATGGGGGAAATGGTTTCAGCATGAAAGTGTTCTACCTCAGATCCTCAGGCATTAGATTCTTATGAGGAGAGTGCACCACTTATCTGACAGGACGCGGAGCTCAGGCGGTAATGCTTGCCTGCCTACTGCTCACCTCCTGCTGTGCGGCCAGGTTCCTACAGGCCACAGACCAGTACTGGCCCGGGGGTTAGGGATCCCTGCACTAGAGGGTACCAATTGCAGGATCATGGGATTGGAAACTCAGGAAGGATCTTGAGGGAAACGGTGCAATGATCATTTCTGCACACACCTAAATGGGCAATTCCAGAGCCTTCCAGAACGCAGACTCTGTCCCCTCCTCACTCCCTTCTAGACTATGCCTGATTTCCACCTTAAGTGTTTCATTTGCAGAATCAAAGAGGGCTCTATTTTCCTTCAACACCATAAAAAGCTTTTTTTTTTCTTTAGACAGGGTCTCACTCTGTTGCCCAGGCTGGATTGCAATGGCACAATCTTGGCTCACTGCAACCTCCACCTTCCAGGTTCAAGTGATTCTCCTGCCTCAGCCTCCCAAGTAGCTGGGACTACAGGCATGTGCCAGCATGCCCAGCTAATTTTTGTATTTTTAGTAGAGACAGGGTTTCACTATGTTGGCCAGGCTGGTGTCGAACTCCTGACCTCAGGTGATCTGCCTACTTCGGCCTCCCAAAGTGCTGGGATTACAGGCATGAGCCACTGTGTCTGGCCCATAAAAAGCTTTTTTAAAGAGAAAAAGCTCTGAGTGCACCCAGTATTACTTGGCTTGGTTTTCTTCCTTTTCGTCAACTTACCTGGACACTGGCGGGCTGCCGCTCCCCTCAGGCTGTGCTGTCTGCAGCCGCACGGCCTGCAGCAGGAGTTGGGGGCCCACCTCCATCTTCACGGCACACTGCTTCAAGTGACTTGTTCTGCTCTTTAAGGTGAGAAACTCTTTCCCACAAATCGGGCACTCAGGGATCTGAGGCACAGAAGGTTTTAGTGCCTTTTCAGCTTCATCCAAGCACCTGAAGGAAGACAATAAATACAGGAAAACTACCCTTCCCGGGAATGTGGATTGGAGCAAATGTAGGTCCACGCTGACAGGGACATGCTGTGGTCAAAGCAAATTCCCCAAAGCCAGTCCTTTCCATACAGCCTGAGTGTCTCCTGACAGTCAGCCCCAAGACACTACATTTAGGTATCTATTAACAAAGTTGGCCAAAGAAAGCAAGGCAAGATGAAATGCAGTTACGTAGTGACTTGGAAATTCCACTCCTAAGTATAGACCCCAAAGAACTGAAAACAGGTACTCAAATACATGAAACCCATGTTCACGGCAGCTCTAGTCACAATACTCAAAAGGTAGAAATGATCCAAACGTCCAAGAATGAATGAAAGAATAAACCACAGTCATATTCCTCATCTAAGACTGGGAAGGAAACACAGTCTTATCCATACAATGGGATACTATTCAGCCATGAAAAGGAATGAAGCCTGATCCATGCTACAACATGGATGAACCTCAAAAACAACATATGAAGTCAAAAAAGGCAGACACAAAAGGACAACTGTGCGATTTCAGAATCAGCAAATCCATCAAGATGGAAAGTGATCAGTGGTTGTCAAGGGAGGGAGGGGCAATAGGGAGTGGCTCCTAATGGGTGTGGGGATTCTTTTGGGGGCGATGAAAATAATCCAGAAGTGATTGTGGTGACAACAATTGCACAGCTGTGTGAATATCCCCAAATCCACTGATTTGTTCAGTTTAAATGGGTAAACTATATGCTCTGTGAGTTATATCTCCATAAAGTTGATTTTAAAAAGGGAGTAGGTTGACAACGCAGCTGAGGTGCTATCGTCATGGTAAGGTATGGAAATCCCCACCCCAGCCCTTGGGTGCCCGGGGATTCTGGTCACATACGCAGGAGTGGCGACGGCCTGAGCTGCCCCCACCTGTTCACATGCTGCTCCCTTCGTGTCACGTTCATGGCTGAGAGGTTCTTTTGACAGATCTGGCAGAAGAACAATCCCTTTTCCTCCAGGCTATCATCATGTGCCGATGCTCTGACCCATGCAGACTCCTGCTGCAGGGCCAAGGCCACCACAGCGTCGCTCCCTGGGGCAGGGAGCCCAGGCCCGTCCCCTGCGGAGAAGCACCAAAGATCCATGAAGATAAAGTCCAAAAACAAGCTCACCCTCAGACCTCTGCTCTGTCGGCTCTTGCAGACCATGGGGAGCAGGTGAAGCACAAATAAACCAGAAGCCAGCTCCACTCTGCAGGCCGGGTGAGTTGGGCACTGTCCAGTGAGACTGTACACTAATCAGTGTTCCTGGAACAGCTGCCTCCAACTTTAACATGCATACGCATTGCCTGGGAAGCCTGTCGACACTCAGGTTCAAATTCAGGGGGTTCAGGTGCAGCCTGAGACTCTCCGCATTCCTAGCAGCCCCTAGGCTTGGCGATGCTGGCAGAGCAGGACCACTCTTTGAGTAGCAAGGACCTAAACTTCCCCACTTCTGCAGAAGTCGGCTACCTCAGGCTTTGCAGGTTCACAAGGCTCATATTCCATCAAAGCTAGATGTTCTCTTTGAAGCTCAACCTTTCCTGCTGACCTTTTACTGCCCATGAAAAAACCAGGGCAGGGTGAAATGCCTTAGGCGGTTAAAAGGCAGCCGCATCTCTTACTTAGCATCTGACCAAAGAATGGACTGATTCTGGTCTTGAGATGGCTCCCAAGGTGGCCCATCAGATATTGCTGGAGCAGACTCCTGTCACTCACAAAGGATATGCCCTGAATGCCTCATAAATCCCCAAGTTTTTGATAGCTGTGGCCTACCAATGCCTGCCAGTGAAGCCAGCAAAATAGCACACCTTCATTTTGGTGCCCTGTTTTGTTTGGTTTTCTTTTCTTTTCCTTCTTTTTTGATATGGAGTCTCACTCTAATGTCCAGGCTGGAGTGCACTGACATGATCTCGGCTCACTACAACCTCCGCTTCCCAGGTCCAAGCGATTCTCCTGCCTCAGCCTCCCAAGTAGCTGGGATTACAGGTACCGTCACCACACCTGGCTAATTTTTTTTTTGGTGTTACTGTTTTGAGATGGAGTCTCATTCTGTCACCTAGGCTGGAATACAGTGGCATGATCTCGGCTCACTGGAACCTCCACCTCCTGGGTTTGAGAGATTCTCCTGCCTCAGACTGCCGAGTAGCTGGATTACAGGTATGTGCCACCACACCCAGCTAATTTTTGTATTGTTAGTAGAGAAGGGGTTTTGCCATGTTGGCTAGGTTGGTCTCAAACTCCTGACCTCAGGTGATCTACCCACCTTGGCCTCCCAAGATGCTGGGATTACAGGTGTGAGCCACTGGATCTGCCCTGATTTGGTTTCTTAACAAAGAATGGTTTATCTTTTTCTGAGCACTTGCTGGGTGTGATGTGAAGATATAGGGAGAACTGAGTCAAATGCTGGGCAGGGGTGGAGCTTACACACCAGCTGGGTGCCTCCTCTGCGCCTTATATGTGTGTCCAGGACCAATGCCTCGGCAGGATATCACATCACTGCCTGCTGTGGCCCCTGGGGCGGCCTGAGACTCCTTGGTGCTACTGCAGTGAAATCTGCAATGCAGTGCCAAGAGCCTGCATATTTATTAGCTCTAGGTCCACTAATAATGGTTTCTTCTTACTTCTTTTCCTTTTGTATATTTTCATCAGAGTTGATAATCCATATTGTTTTGGGGATGGAGAATGGGACCACCTGGCATTATTATGCTTTTTGGGGTGTGGCCACAGCAAGCACACAGCAGCTATGGGGCACTGTCACCACACTGTCTCACCTAGAGCCAATGAGCCTCTAGACCACTCAGAGAGTAGGCAACCCAATGGTTAGAGGAAGAGGTTAAATGATCCCATAAAGAAATAAATTCAGCAAGTGGGAAATCTTATAATACAATTAGCCTACCCTCTTTTTTTTTTTTTTTTTAGAGACAGAGTCTTGTTCTGTCACCAGGCACCAGGCTCGAGTGCAGTGGCGCGATCTCTGCTCACTGGAACCTCCGCATCCCGGGTTCAAGGAATGCTCCTGCCTCAGGCTCCCAAGTAACTGGGACTACAGGCACACGCCACCATGCCCAGCTAATTTTTGTAATTTTCAGTAGAGATGGGGGTTTCACCATGTTGGCCAGGATGGTTTCGATCTATTGACCTCGTGATCTACCCACCTTGGCCTTCCCAAAGCACTGACATTACAGGTGTGAGCCACCGTGCCTGGCTGCCTGCCCTCTTCAAAAAGTCAACATCATGGTCCCGAGCATGGTGGCTCACACCTGTAATCCCAGCACTTTGGGAGGCTGAGGCAGGCAGATCGCCTGAGCTCAGGAGTACAAGACCAGCCTGGGCAACATGGCGAAACCCCATCTCTACTAACAATACAAAAAATTAGCCAGGTGTGGTGGTAGGTGCCTGTAATCTCAGCTGCTCAGGAGGCCGAGTGACAAGAATTGTTTGAACCTGGGAGGCAGAGGTTGCAGTGAACTGCGATCATGCCACTGCACTCTAGTCTGGGGGACAGAGCAAGGCTCCCTCCAAAAAAAAAAAGTCAGTGTCATGAAAAACAAAAGAAAACAGGGGGACTGTTCTAGAATCCAGACCTTAGGAGACTGCTAAGCTGCAGCGATATGTAGTACGTGAACTTACTGAATACTTGCTCAGAACAAAAAGAAACGTGCTACAAAAAGTAACCTTTAGAGACAACTCGGGAAATTTGAATTTGAACTCGATGCCAGGCACTGTTATGGAATTAAGTGTGGTAATGGTATTGTATGGTTATGCAGCAAATTCTAGAGGTGAAGGATCCCAATGTCTATAACTTACCTTCAGATAATATGGAGGAAAAATATGTATATTTATAAAGACATTTAAAAATAGCCAAAATAGCCAAATGTTAACAATTGTTAAATCTAGATTGAGGTATAGGGGATTAGGGGATTCACTGTAATTTTTTTTTTGAGACAGGGTCTCTGTTGCCCAGGCTGAAGTGCAGTGGTGCAGTCACAGCTCACTGCAGCCTCAACCTCCTGGGCTCAAGCAATCCTCCCACCTCAGCTTCCCAAGCAGCTGAGACTACAGGCATACATCATCATGCCCAGCTAATTTTTAAAATATTTTTTCTAGAGATGGGGGTCTCACTATGTTGTCCAGATTGGTTTCGAACTTGTGACCTCGAGCAATCCTGCTTTGGCCTCCCAAAGTGCTGGGATTATAGGCATGAGTCATCATGCCTGGCTTCATTGTAATTAAAAAAAAAACCTTGGCTGGGCATGGTGGCTCACGTCTGTAATCTCAGCACTTTGGGAGGCTGAGGCAGATGGATCACAAGGTCAAAAGACTGAGACCACTCTGGCCAACATGGTGAAACCCCAGCTCTACTAAAAATACAAAAATTAGTTGGGCATGGTGGCACACCTGTAGTCCCAGTTACTCGGGAGGCTGAGGCAGGAGAACTGCTTGAACCCGAGAGGCGGAGGTTTCAGTGAGCCAAGATAACACCACTGCACTCCAGCCTGGCGACAGAGTGAGACTCCATCTCAAAAACAAAAAACAAAAACAAAAACAAAATCTTTTCTGAAAGGAAAAGTTTTCTGTGAATACTGAGGGTTTTTTTTTTTTTAAGGAAAATAAAGGGCAAGCTTTCATAACAAAAAGTCATAATTTTTTTTTAAAAAGGAAGAGGGCCGGGCGCAATGGCTCACACCTGTAATCCCAGTACTTTCGGAGGCTAAGATAAGCAGATAGGTTGAGGTCAGGAGTTCGTGACCAACCTGGCCAACTTGGCGAAACTCTGTCTCTACTAAAAATACAAAAATTGGCTGGGTGTGGTGGTGCACTCCTGTAATCCCCATGGCTGAGGCAAGAGACTTGCTTGAACCCGGGGAGACGGAGATTGCAGAGAGCCAAGATCATGCTACTGCACTCTAGCCTGAGTGACAGTGTGAGGCTCTGTCTCAAAAAAAAAAAAAGAGGAAGAGGTACCTTGTCAAGGAAACTAGGTGAGAAATGACCCTAGAGACTTCATTCTCTGGCTAGATCCAGTGAAGTGGCAAAGGTAAAACATCAAGCAGAGAACCTACCCACAGAAGAAACCCAATAAACACTGATTCCTTCGTGCCTCCCTTCCTCAGAGGTACATTAATAACTTATCTCTGTGCGGGAGACAGAAACACACACTCATCATACCATTCTCCGCCATCATCTCCTCTTGAGGACTCTTTGGGACATTTTCTTTTGGCCCAGCCTGGAGGGAGCACTCTTCTGAAGTGTGTCTCAAACGCTCAGGGCTTGCTCTCTTGAACTGCTGCATTCGCTGTAGGACCAATTTTGCTGTGTGGGGTTTGGAGGGACTTGGCACTGCTGTTGTCAAACAGGAAGGAGGAGGCTGGGAGTCGCTGTCGGGCGCATTCTCTGGCAAGGAGGAAAATATTCACAACCATCTGTTGTAGCTAGAGAAATAAGACTTTTCCACCAGATACAGGTTAGGTGTCAGTTTCAAGCATCCTTTATCAGCTAGTTTAGGTTTGAGTCACAGATGTGAAGAGGACTGGTTGCTTGTTGGTAACCTCTTTGTTTACGGCAATATAGACATAAATATCAGTGACAGGAGGGAGTGGGGTGTGACTGCTAACGAGTATGGGGTTTATTTTTAGGATGAAAAAACTGTTCTAAAATTAGGTAGTGGTGGTTGTTGGACAACTCTGTGAATATACTAAAAACTACTGAACCATACCCTTTTAAAGGGTGAATTTTATGGACTGTCAATTACATCCAAATAAAGCTGTTATTAAAGAAATATTAATGACAAAGGTTTATGTCCTAGATCAGTTCTTCTTTAACTTGGGATCCACGGATGATCTTCAGTGGGGATCCATGAACCCACTGAAGTTGTGTGGCAGTTTTGCAGGTGTGTGCATGGGTACATTTTTGGGAAAATCATGCACAGATTTCATTCAACTGGAAAAGAGCACAAGAGACCAGTAAAGTAGGTAAGGCAACACTGCTGAAGCCTTTCCAGAGTCTCTACGAGCCGAGACTCTACCACCACTCTACTGACTGGTGATTCTGACCACATTAGAAAAAAAAATGTTATCGAAGATCAGGAAGTAAGGGCAAGAAAATCTAGAAAGAAAATTCAGGAGCTCAGAGAGCCCATTGTGTATTATATATGCCAGGCTGGTCTTCACTTCTGCATGAAGAACGTGTGCTAAGCATATAGCTCAGTATACCAAGGGCAGCAGGGCAGGAAAACTGCTTTAAACAAAAAAAAATTGACCAGGCATGGTGGTGAGTGCCTGTGGTCCTAGCTACTTGGGAGGCTGAGGCAGGGAGGATTGCTAGAACCTGGGAGGTCAAGGCTGCACTGAGTTATGATAGCGCCACTGCACTCCAGCCTGGGTGACAGACCAAGACCCTGTCTTTAAAAACAAAGAAATCAATAACAACAACAGAGGAAAAGATTAAAAGATCTTCAGACAGAGAAAGAACCCGAAGATTCTCCTGGGACTTGAGCCCACACAGCGCCCTCATGCAGCCCTCTTAGCAGCCTATCCAAATTAGCTGGCCAGTCCAACTTACCCATTTTGGAATAAATTCAAAAACAAGAGAAGCAGCATTATTGTGTAGTTTGTGTAACTCATGTCAACCACATAACAGAATTTCATAGAAAATTCTGAAAGCGCAGAGGACTCCAAACATAATCATGTGAAAAATTCACACAGGGGCTGTATTTTTCATGACTGTTGTTTAAACTAGGAATCAGATGGGTGCAGTGGCTCACGCTGGTAATCCCAGCACTTTGGGAGGCTGAAGCTCGAGGACTGCTTGAGCCCAGGAGTTCAAGACAAGCCTAGGCAACATAGTGAGACCTCCGGCTCTAATTTTTTTTTTTTTTTTTTGAGAACGACAGTATGAGTTTTCATTCATTTTGTTCAGCTTTTCCAACGAATGTTTTTTGGAGGACTCATCATCCATCTAATTTTTTTTAAGCTTAAAAAAAAAACATTAAAAAATAAACCAGGAGTTAGCAAACTATGGTCATGTGGCTGGCTGCCTATTTTTATAAATAAAGTTTTATTGGCATATGGCCATGCCTGTTCATTTACATACTGTCCACACCTGCTTTCTCACTACTACAGCAGAGTTGAGTAGTTGTGACAGTCTGTATGGCCTACAAAAACAAAATATTTACGATCTGGCCCTTTTCAGAAAGTCTTCCAGCCCCTGATTTAAAAGAGTACAAATTACCTCTGGTTTCCTCTCTGGAAAGGTCTGGCAGTGATTCTTGCCAGTTACCCGTCTGGCTGTTTTGTGCTGTTTCCCAGAGCATAGGCTGATCTGGAGCAGAGGCAAGCACACCTCCCTCCCCATTCACAGTGAGGGCCGGTTCACTTGCTTGGCATTTGGTTACCACTTGCTTTTTAACCCTCGAGGCCTGACTGCCAGATGTAGGTTTCTTCTCTGCAGGGCGTTGAAGGGTTTTGCTCTTGGTAGCAGTTTGTTTGGTCCTTTTCAATTTGCTTCTTATCTGAGTGCCATTTGAGGTGGCCTTTTGTGCCTTCCTTTCTCCTGACACTTCCTTGGTTCCACGTTTTTTCACTCTTTGGAAAAAGCTAGTGCAGAGTTCTTTGAAATCCTCATCAGACTCATCCATCATGTGACCAGTTTTAAGGCTTTCAGGGTGGTCCTCAGAGGAGTGAGGGTCAATCTGGGGACATGTAGACAGATGAGAAAGTGAACCTAAGCCTAGCTGAGACTCATTCACACTCACGGTTTCATTAGGGTTCCTCTCTACTTCTGAATTAGATACTTAGAGAGTATGCACAATTGAACAAAAAGTACTGTTTTCCTCTCTGTAATGCTTGAAGTATCTTTGTTCAAATTGGGGCTGTGGTTAAACATGTTTAAAGCTTCCCTCTGTTAAAGTCCACAATTGGGCCAGGCATAGTGGTTCACACTTGTAATCTCAGCACTTTTGGAGACTGAGGGGGGTATCACCTGAGGTCAGGAGTTGGCGACCAACCTGGCCAACATGGTGAAAGTTCGTTCCAACTAAAAATAGAAAAAAAAAAATACAAAAAATAGTCTAGGCTTGGTGGCAGATACCCGTAATCCCAGCCTCGGGAGGCTGAGGCGGGAGAATTGCTTGAATCTGGGAGGCAGAGGTTGCAGTGAGCCAAGACTGTGCCACTGCACTGTAACCTGGCCAACAAGAGCGAAACTGTGTCTCAATAAATAAATAAATAATTCAAAAAATGTTTTGTTTTCCAATAGATGCCTCTGAGATAGAATACATATGAACTTGGTGCTTAGATAATTCTCCAAGATCCCGATGATGATGAAGCATATGTGGTTCACTTAATTTCACATCTGTGGAAAACCAAAAGCATATAAGTGTAATTAGATATTGTCATTTTATGCCATTTCTTCCAGGGAGAGACAAAGCATGTGGGGTGAGGGAAAAGTCTTCAGAGTAACAGTATTCTCAAATATTTAGTCCAGCCTGGTTAACAGAATCTAACCATCCTATCAGACATCACAACAGAAGGATCTAGAAGCCTGTCAAAGCTTGCTCTTCCATGGGTATTAACATATGTGCATCTTGGGAGAGTGTTTTCTTAACTGAAATTTGGGGAGCAAACCCCATGAAAGGCAGTCACCATAGAAACAGGATGATCCCCAAGTCTAGGAAAACTATCTCTAATACTGATCTAAGACCCCTGGCTATTAAAGAGGCTCTTTCTGCAAATACTGCAATGTAAGAGACAGAATATTCCCATGAACACTCAGGAGAGAAAAGGTCACTTTTCTCTTATCTTCTCAACCCAGTGAGGCTCTCCAGACTTGGAGGACTGGAATGTTCCCTATATGCAAAGGTTGGGCCTTTTGGGCTTGGTTATTTACTTTGGCGCACAGCTTAGTGGGGTTCAAAAATCAAAACTGAATGACCCAATGGCAGAAAGTTATTCCTTTCAAATACAAAATGCAGTCTCCACTGTCCAAGGAATCTGATGAATCATTTTGTTTTCCAGAGCTCAAAGTACCTAGAATCTACATTGTATGGCTGGCTCATTCTTCTGTCTTCCCCTTAGGGAAGTATACTGTGGACCCTCTCCATCCCCATTAATCCCTATCATGGCCCACTGTTTTCACAATGGTATCTGCCATAGGTTATAATCATATGAAATAGATAATATGCTTACTGTGTGCTAAGCACTGTTTCAATTGCTTTTCAAGTCAAACTCATTTAATTCTTACAAGAAGCCTATATGGTGGAATGTCTTGTCATCCTCTCTTTACAGCAAGGAAACAGGCACAAATAGAAAGAGGAAATGGCTCAAAGCCAGTTCAGGAACAGCTTTCAAAGTGGTAGGGCTAGGATCAAACCCAGGTAGTGTGGTTCCAAACTATCCGCTCTTGTATTTTTATTCATCGGCTTATTATCTGTCTCCCGTTAAGCTCAACACTTCAGGAGGGTAGAGATCGATCTATTTTACTTTGTATCCTCTTTGGCGGATCCAATGCCTGACTTGAAAATAAGTGCTCGACAACTACTTGTTGAATTCATGAACTGCAAAGAGTTCGGTATAATGGGAGTGGAGAGAAAGGTGTAAGGGAGAGGAAAGGATCCGCCCACACGGGCCTGGAAGGTCAGGCTAGGCAAAGTGAATTTTATCCTGTTGGATGTGGGGAGCGGCTGGAACAAATTCCTCCCTCCACAACTGTGTTGAACTCCGCACCTCTCTTGATATGAACCTTACAACAGTCTATCTCCTCCTATAGGTGCCCAATCAATATTTACTGAATGACATAACGGATCCTGCAAGCCTGCAGGTTTCCAGAGGGAAGGGGACTTGCTCCTCCCCGCTTCGTACCTACCGTGGCGCACGGCTCACAGCAGGCGAGGGTGAATGAATGGATCGGTGCGGGGCGGACCCTCCCGCTTCCCCCAGCCCAGCGACCTAGGGAAAGAGGCTGAGGGATACGCCTGGGCAAAGGGCTGCCAAGGACTCTGACGATTCTAAAGCGAGACGGAGAACCCTGATCCCCAGACAGGCTTGGGCCGAGACCGCCGTAGGGATCCGGATCCGCCACCCTCCTCCCTCCAGGCGGGCCCCGGTCCCTCTCCACCCGAGCGCAGCTCCTGCCTCTCCGTCGGGGCTGCGAGCCTGCCGAGGCCACGGAGCCAGCGAGGGAGACGGGTGAGAAAGGCTCTTCTCCCTCAGGAGAGCGAGAACGGCCCGAGATGACAGGACCTCCGCCTCCCGGGTGCAGACTCCCAGCCCCACAGCCCGGCTCCTCCTACCTCCGGCGCCGCCGCGGCACCTTCTTAACGGAGACTCACGCGCCTGCGCATGCGCTGCCCGCACCCCCGCGGAGAATTGCCTGTGCGCAGGCGCAGAGCGGGCGCGCGCCGGGGTGCGGCAGCCTCGCTTCCCGTCTTCCTCTGCGGCCCCGGGCGCGGGCGCGCGCCGGCCTGCGCTTCCGGTCAGCCCGAGGCGGGGCGAGGCGGAAGCGGTGCTTTCCCCAGGTGTACTTTATTAATTGTTGAGAAAGAGTCAGGGCGAGTTTAGTGCACCGTGGCAGCTTTGTGATAAAGTCTGGTTCTTCCCCAGCTCGCTCAGGAAATGTTCGCGGATATGATGGCAGTCCTCTCTAGGCGCATCTGTCTGTGGAGCAGAGTAAACAGGGTGAGAGGGACGGGGGAAGAGGCATCAAATCCGGCCTGGGGACCCGGGGAGCTTGCTCTCAGGTGGGGATGGCGTGAGAGTTGAGGCCTGGAGGTCGGGGAGGGTTAGCTACGTGGAGAGGGGATTATACCGCGCGTGCCGCAGCCTGGAGGGACGCCCGAGCTCTTAACGCGCGGCTGGGGCAAAGCCGGCCAGGGCCTGAGGGAAAGGTGGCAGAGGTTCGCCACTGGCTGGCATTTGAGGGACTTCATGTTAAGGCTTTGAGCTGCAACTTCAGCGTCGGTTGTTGTTTGTTTTTTGAGATGGAATTTTGCTCTTGTCGCCAAGGCTGGAGTGCAGTGGCGCGATCTCGGCTCACTCCAACCTCAGTCTCCCGTTTTCGAGAGATTCTCGTGCCTCAACTTTCCAAGTAGCTGGGATTACAGGCGCACGCCACCACGCCAGGCAAATTTTCGTATTTTTAGTAGAGACGGATTTTCACCGTGTTGCCCAGGCTGTTCTCGAACTCCTAACCTCAGAGAATCCACCCGCTCGGCCTCCCAAAGTGCTGGGATCACAGGCGTGAGCCACCGCTCCCTGCTTTTTTTTTTTTTTTTTTTTTTTTTTAAATAGAGTTGGGGGCAGGGTTGCGGGTGAGGTTGGAGTTTCACCATGTTGCCCAGGCTGGTCTCGAACCCTGGCCTCAAGCGATCTTCCCGCCTTGGCCTCCCAAAGCGCTGGGATTTACAGGTGTGCGGCACCACGCGGGCGTAAGTTTTTTTTCTTTAAAGGCCTAATTACAATGAAAACGGATGAAGCCAGGACACCTGTTAGGAGGCGCATGTTGTGTAATCTAGATGAAAATGAGAGTGGCCTGAATTAGGAAGCGGAGCGAAAAGAGTGGAGGAATATTCAGCATAGTCATGACCTAATTGTTAACGATTTGCTGATTTCTGGCCTTAGCATGTGAGTAGTGTGCTTCCAGTCACTGAAATAATGAACACAGAAGTGTAAAGGAGTCAGTTTGCAGGGAAAACAATATGATTTTTAAAAGATTTACTATCATAAAATTCACACTTGGAAGTGTACGTTCATTGGTTTTCAGTCGCTAATTGGAGAACATTTTAAAACCCCAAATTGAAACAGCCATGCCCATTAGTAATCACTCCCCAAATCCCCGGACCCCAACCCCTGGCAATCACTAATCTGCTGTCTGTCTCTGTGGTTTCGCCTATTCAGTACATTTTATGTGAATGGAATCATTTGATACTTGGCCGTTTCTCCTGAACTTTTATTAACTATGTTTTCAAGGTTCATCCTTGTAGCATGAATCAGTACTTCATTGCTTTTCATGGCTGCATAATAGGTGTATGGACAGACCATGTTTTTTTATCCATTTATCAGGCGATAAGGATATGGGTGTTTTTGCTTTTTGGGTGTTGTAAATAATGCTGCTATGAACATTGGTGTTCATAGCATAAGTTTTTGTGTTCTAGAAGTGGAATTACTGGATAAGACTACATTCAGTTCTGTATGTTGAGTTTCAAAACCTTTGAAGAGATTTTCCTTGATGAAGGATTTAGGAGGTGTTTACTTGCTCTCTGGCTTGGAAATCTAAGTTTGTAATATGGTTTCCAATTGGTTAAAGTAGAACAAGAATGATAGCCCAGAGGCATGGGGTAGGGCGGGGTGTCTTGGGATTTTAATTTATAGAGGAGACTAAGTGACAACATGAAGAGGCTAGTGCTGTTGAAATAATTTGTTTATTTTATGTGGTTTTTTTTTTTTTTTTTTTGAGACTTCACTTTGCTCTTGTTGCCCAGGCTGGAGTGCAGAGGCACCATCTCGGCTCACTGCAACCTCCACCTCCCGGGTTCAAGCGATTCTCCTGCCTCACCCTCCCAAGTAGTTGGGATTACAGGCGCCTGCCACCATGCCTGGCTAATTTTTTGTATTTTTAGTAGGGACGGGGGTTTCACCTTGTTGGCCAGGCTGGTCTGTAACTCCTGACCTCAGGCGATCCGCCCACCTCATCCTCCCAAAGTGCTGGGATTACAGGCATGAGCCACCGCATCTGGCTTGAAATAATTTCTTACATTTCTCAAGAAAAGGGGACATGCCAGCACGTGCAGAGCCGCAAAGGAGCCATCAGCTTTTGGTTAGGAGGAAAAAATAGAAACAAGTAGAAAGTCTAGACCATACCATTTATGGGGTTTACTTAGGAATAGCAAGTCAGAGCAGAGTAAACATTTTAGGATTGGATAATTTAAATAATTCCATCAGGCTAAGATTTCAAAATATCGTAAGATACAGAAAAAAATTCTAAACAGCGAATAAACATGGACATGGCTGGGATGATATGAAGTATAGTTATGATGGTAGAGATTACTTTTTTCCAGTCAGATTGAAAATGAAGTGCCTGATTCCTATTTAGGATTTAAATCTCTTAGAGGCCCAACCCCAAATCTGCCTATATTATTTATTTACATAAAATGAATTAGTTGAGGTGTGGTTTAGAGAAGACAGTTTTCTTAAACCTAATATTCTCAACTGAATCACCTGTGGAATTTTTTTTTATTTGGAAAGGCTGGGACATTACTCTTAGGCCTACCGAGTAAATCTTTCAACCTGTGTCTTTTGAAAGTTTCACAGATGATTCTGATGGACTCAAGATTGCAAAGCACTGCATTCAACCATCACCAACTGAACAAACACAGTAGGCTAAGTGTAAGAGAGATGCCAAGAGCTGGGTCAGGATGGTGCTTGGGTTTTCGAATCATACCTTATTCCTCACTTCAAGGAACAAAACCATCCATAACAGGGAGCTGCTTCTTTGGGCCACAGGTGAACAATGTCCTGGACCCTATTGTGACTTAACCTCCAGCAGAAGCCCTGAGGTTCATGCTCTTCCACTGTAATTAGTCAGAAGTCACCCACTGTGACTAAGTTGAAGGGCAGCATTCAGAAGCAGTGTTACTAGATGGATGTGATTTCAGTAGAAACAGTACTGTATGTTCCCTGTCAGCATTTCAGGCAGAAACCCACTGCACTGTGAAAACACTCAACCATGGGATGAAGGAAGATTTCAGATATTAAAAGGTGCAGATGGTCCTCGTGTTTGGTAAACCTTACGGGGTTTATCTGAAAGAGCAAATGAATGCAGAAGTACATGAAAAAATTGTGTTATTCCACGTAGACGCTCTGTTTTCCCAGTTCATAGCAGTTGGTCATTTTTGGGTCCTGGGGAAAAAGGCAGAGGTTGAAGATGCTGTGATCATTACTTCCTTACCCTCCTGGAATATTTCCTTTTTGAAAACTTCTGGCGTCTTAAACCAAATTAATGTTTTAAACAGTTCTGAGGATGAATTGAAAGGTCCTTATCCTAGGTCTGTGGTTTGATTATAAATCATAAAGCCGTAACCTGTCCACCTCCTTCTCATTTATCTTGACTGGGGTTGGGGAGAGGGCAGATTGAACAAGGAAATAATTGTCTTCTCAGTTCTTTGGTCATGTTAACTTTTATTTACTCTTGTATATTCACATTTGCTAGACCACTGAAATAGGTAAAATCAAGAGAGGAAATAACTGTTTTTGTATATCTAAGTATTAGAAAGTTACTCTAGATTAGTTATACTGTGTTTCTCTCAGTGTCCTGCCTACCACTGCTCCCTTTGTGTGATTTAGTTCTGTGGGTTCTGCTAGACAAATTTAAGACAGCAATACTCCCCCCAAAGTATCCACCAGCATAATCCCTATCAAAATTCCAACAACCTTTTCTTTGCAGAAGTGAAAAAACTGATGTTAAAATTCATATGGAATTGGCTGGGCCTGGTGGCTCACGCCTGTATCCCCAGCCTTTTGGGAGGCCAAGACGGGCAGATCACTTGAGGTCAGGAGTTGGAGACTAGCCTAGCCAACATGGTAAAACCCTATCTCTACTAAAAATACAAAAATTAGCTGGATGTTGTGGCAGGTGCTTGTAATCTCAGCTGCTTGGAAGGCTGAGGGATGAGAATCCCTTGAACCTAGGAGGTGGAGTTTGCAGTGATCTGAGATCTCAACACTGCACTCCAGCCTGGGTGATAGAGTGAGACTCTGTCTCAAGTAAATAAATGCATATGGAATTGCAACGGGCTCCTAATACCCAAAACTTAAATAGCGTGCTACTTTCTTTTCCAAGAACACACTTCCTTGTATTAAAACTTAATACAATCTATAGTAATCAAGACTGTGTAGTACTGTACTCACATAAGGATAGACATATGGGTCGGTGCAATAGAACTGAGAGTCTAGAAATAAACCCCTACATTTATGAGCAATTGGTTTTTGTCAAGGATGCCAAGACTAGTCAATGGTGAAAGAATAGGCTCTTCCACAAACGCTGCTGGGATAACAGATCATATGCAAAACAATGAAGTTAGACTCTCACCTCATACCATGTACAAATATTAACTCAGAATGGATCAAAGACCCAAATGTAAAAATGAAAGCTATAAAATTCTTAGAAGAATACAAGGGTGGGCTGGGCATGGTGGCTCACGCCTATAATCCCAGCACTTTGGGAGGCCGAAGTGGGTGGATCACCTGATGTCAGGAGTTCAACCAACACGGAGAAACCCCATGTCTACTAAAAATACAAAATTAGCGGGGTGTGGTGGTGTGTGCCTGTAATCCCAGCTACTCGGGAGGCTGAGACAGGAGAATCGCTTGAACCCGGGAGGCAGAGGTTGCAGTGAGCCGAGATCATACCATTGTACTCCAGCCTGGGCAGCAAGAGCGAACTCCCATCTCAGAAAAACAAAGAACACAGGGTAAATCTTTATGACCTTGGAGTTGGCAGTGGATTCTGGATACGACACTAAAGGCACAAACAAAAAATAATTGAACTTCATCAAAATTAAAAAACTTGTGTTTAAAAGTACACTATGAAGAAAGTGAGAAGACAGTCCACGGAATGGGAGATATTTGTTAATCATATATCTCATAAGAGTCTATGCTGCTGAGTATTTATGTCTCCCCTCACCCAATTCTTATGTTAAGGTCTCATGTGTAAGGTAATGGGATTAGTGTTCTTATAAAAGAGGCCTATGTGGCCACGCATCGTGGTGCGTGCCTGTAAACCCAGCAGTTTGGAAGGCGGAGGTGGGAGGATTGTTTGGGTCCAGGAGTTCAAGACCAGCCTGGGCAACAAGGTGAGACTCCATCTCTACAAAAAATTAGAAGAAAAAAAAAAGAGGCCCAAGAGAGTCCCCCTGCCCTTTCTGCCAGGTGAGGCTTTCACCGGACAGAGTCTGCTAACACCTTGATCTTGGACTTCCTAGCCTCCAGAACAGTGAGAATTTCTGTTGTTTATTAGCCACCCAGTCTATGGTATTTTGTAAGAGCCACCCAAATGGACTAAGACAATCTAGTAGCCATAATATATAAAAAACTTTTACAACTCAATGAAAAGACACCTCAGAAAAAGGGCATGGTAGAACTTGTCCTGTGGAGAAGCCAAGACCAAAAAAAGAAGCACTTTGGAGGCCAAGGCGGGTGGATCACCTGAGGTTGGGAGTTCAAGAACAGCCTGACCAACATGGTGAAACCCCGTCTTTAAAAAAGAAAAAAAAAAAAATGGACATGGGACTTGAATAAACATTCCAAAGAATGGCAGATGCCAATAAGCACATGAAAAGATGATCAGCATTAGAGAAGTGTGAATTGAAACAATGGTGAGATACCATTTCATGGCCAGTAGGACAGCATTCCTTAAAAACATAAGTATTGGTGAGGACGTAAAGAAGTTAGAACCCTCATACATTGATGGAAGGAATGGAAAATGGTGCAGCTGCTGTGGGAAACGGTTTGAGGTTCCTCAGCAAGTTAAAGAAAAAAATCATGTGATCCAGCAATTCCGCTTCTAAGGTTATGTCCAAAAGAACTGAAAAAGTATCGTAAGGGCCAAGCACAATGGCTCATGCCTGTAATCCCAGCACTTTGGGAGGCTGGGGCAGGTAGATCACCTGTGGTCAGGGGTTCAAGACCAGCCTGGGCAATGTGGCGAAACCCCATCTCTATTAAAAATACAAAAATTAACCGGGCTTAGTGGTGGGTCCCTGTAATCCCAGCTACTCAGGAGGCTGAAACAGAAGAATCCCTTGAACCAGGGAGGCGGAGGTTGTGGTGAGCCAAGATCATGCCATTACACTCCAGCCTGGGCGACAAGAGCAAAACTCCGTCTTAAAAAACAAGTGTTCCAACAAAAACTCTTACACCTCATATTCAGTCTGAAGGCCCTTCAGTGCATGAATGGACAAAATGTAGCATAGAATGGAATACGTGTTACAGTGCACATTTGCTTATTTCCTTTTTGTCATGTTTTTAGAGACAAGGTCTCATTCCTGTTGCCCAGGCTGGAGAACAGTGGCGTAATTGTGGCTCACAGCAGCCTCAAACTCATGGGCTTAAGTGATCTTCCCAACTTCCCTATCTTCCTGACTCAGCCTACCTGCAGCTAGGACAAGAAGGGCTCCTGGGTAATTTTTTTTTTGAGACAGAGTTACACTCTATCTGTCAGACTGGAGTGCAGTAGGGTAACCTCAGCTCACTGCAGCCTCCACATCCAGGCTCAAGCGATCCTCCTGCCTCAGTCTCCCTAGTAGCTGGGAGTACAAGCATGTAGCACCACACTTGGCTAATTTTTTGTATTTTTAGTAAAGACAAGTTTTGCCATGTTGGCCCAGGCTGATCTCAAACCCTTGGGCTCAAGTGATCCACCTGCCTTGGCCTCCTAAAATGCTGGGATTACAGGCATGAACCACAATGTCTGGCCTGTGGGTAATTAAAAAAAAAATTTTTTTTTTTTTTTTTGTGGAAATAGGTCTTGCTATGTTGCCCAGGCTGGTCTCAAATTCCTGTGCTCAAGTGGTCCTCCTGCCTTGGCCTCCCAAAGTACCGTGATTATATGTGCGAGCCACCGAACCTGGCCTTCAGTATTTCACTGAGTCAGCAGATTAGTTATCACAATAAGGAAAATTGACATGTATGGTTTTGCCTTTTTTTTTTGGAGACAGAACTCACTCTGACTGTCTGCAACCTCTGCCTCCTGGGCTCCAGCAATTCAAAAAAAAGTACTGGAATTACAGGCATGAGCCACCTCGCCTGGCCTGTGTATAATTTTTCTTTCAAAAAGTTTACATGTCATACTTATTACATTACGTTCATTGAGTCACATTATTTATCACATCCTTTAGTCACATGTGACTGAGTAACGATCATTTCAGAGATCAAAAGGCTTCATGTGGTTAGTAAAGAAACCTTTTATGTATGTCTTTGGAGATGGGGTTCTCAGTCTGTCACCCAGGCTGGAATGCAGTGGCCTGATCATAGCTCACTGTAACTTCGAGACTGCAGTGAGCAGTGATCATGCCCCTGTGCTATATCCTGAGCAATAGAGTAATACCCTGTCTCCAAAAAAAAAAAGGAATTATACTATGTACATTGCATCATGAGCATTTCTCTAAGTCAATAGATAGAAAGCTATATTCCATATCAAACATTCCCGTTGATAAAGATATATTTATGCTTTTTATCATAAATTATGCAATAAATGTCTTTGTACCTATAGCCTATGTACGTGTGTTTTTATTTCTGTTGGAAGGAGTCCTAAATACAGGATTCCTGGGCTAAAGGGTATGTGTGTTTTGTTTAGTTTGCCTAGTTTTTGAAAAAATTTGTTTATTTATTTTGAGATGAAGTCTCACTCTCTCGCCCAAGCTGGAATGCAGTGGCATGACTTTGGCTCACTGCAACCTACACTCCCCCCAGGTTCAAGCCATTCTCCTGCCTAAGCCTCACAAATAGCTGGATCACAGGCACCCGCCACCTCAACTGGTTAATTTTTGTATTTTTAGTAGAGACGGGGTTTCACCATCTTGGCCAGGCTGGTGTTGAACTCCTGACCTTGTGATCCACCCGCTTTGGCCTCCTAAAGTGCTGGGATTACAGGTGTGAGCCACTGCACCGGCTTATTTTTTATTTTTAGAGACAGGGTTTTGCTGTCATCCAGGCTGGAATGCAGTGACATGAGCATAGACTAGAACTCTTGAACTCAGACAGTTGTCCTGCCTCAGTCTCTCAAGTAGCCAAGAGTACAAGTGTGTGCCACCACACCCAACTGGCAGCTTTTAAAAATTTTTATAGAGATGGGGTCTCACTATGTTGCCCAAGATGATCTTAAAGTCAGCCTCAGTCCTCCTGCCTCCCAAAGTCCTGGATTTACAGGTATGAGCCATTGCACCTGCTTGGTGTACCTGCTTTAGAAATAAAAAACACCTGTATGGCCGGGCACAGCACTTTGGGAGGCTGAGGTGGGTGGATCACAAGGTCAGGAGTTTGAGACCAGCCTGGCCAATATGGTGAAACCCCGTCTCTACTAAAAATGTAAAAATTAGCTGGGTGTGGTGGTGCGTACCTGTAATTCCGGCTATTCAAGAGACTGAGGCAGGAGAATCGCTCAAACCCAGAAAGCAGAGGTTGCAATGAGTCAAGATCCTTCCACTGCACTCCAGCCTGGGTGACAGAGTGAGACTCAGTCTCAAAAACAACAACAACAACAACAACAACAACAAAAAACGGAGACTGAATCGGTTTCCATTCCATTAACAATGAATGTCTTTTTACTCATATCCTCGCAGAATATATCTTGAAACATTTTGATCTTTTACTATTTCAGTGGCTAAAAAATGGTGTCTTCTAGTTTTACTTGACATTTCTTTTATGGAGGAAAGTTGAGTATTTTCTTCCCATGATTAAAATCTATTTGTTGCTACTTGTTTTCCTATGACCTTATGTTTGTGGGCTTTGCATGCTTTCAGATTATGTGATTAATCTTTTTCTCATTGATTTTTAAGAACTCTATATTAAGGAAATTGATCTACTGTTACAAATATTTTTTCCCAGTTTTTACCATTTGTCTTTGACCTTGAAAAAACAAAACAAAACATTTTTTTTGGAGATGGATTCTCACTCTGTTGCCCAGGCTAGACTTGAACTCCCGGGCTCAAGTAATCCCCCTAATTCAGCCTCCCAAGTAGCTGGGACTATAGCTATGTGCTACCGTGCCCGCCTTGTCTTTCATTTTTAATAAAATTTTTTCCATGTAGAGTTTTTCAGATTTTTGTAGTGAAATGCTGTTTCTTTTATGCACATACCTTCTTCTAGTGTTTTTCTCATGTTTACGTTCTCTTAATGATGTCTTATAATGAACAAAGGTTCTTCAAAGTTGGGGTCATCACATTACCTGACTTGAAATTATTCCACAAGGCCTTCTTTGGGAGGCTGAGGGGAAAGGATTGCTTAAGACCAGCCTGGGCAACATGGTAAGACTCTGCTTCTACTCCCCGCTGACCCCCTCTGCCAAAAAAAAATTTAAAAAAAAATTAGCTGGGTGTGGTGGTGCACACCTGTGGTCCTAGCTACTTATGCAGTAACTAAAACAGCATGGTACTTGTACATATTTTCATACCATAGATCAGTGGGACAGAATAGAAAACCCAGAAGTAAAGCCAGTTGGCTACAACCAACTGATCTTCAATAAAGTTGACAAATATGCAGTGGTGGAAGGACACCCTATTCAGTAAATGTTGATGGGACAATTGGCTAGCCGTAGATAGAAAAATGAAACTGACCTTTATATCTCACCGTATATAAAAATTAAAGTGGATTAAAGACTTAAAGGGAAGACCTGAAACTAAAGATCCGAGAAGAAAACCTGAGAGAAAATCTAAGGGAGATTAGCCTAGGCAAAGAATATATGACTAAGACCTCAAAAGCAAATGCAACAGGAAGAAAAATTGGCAAATGGGACTTAATTAAATGAAAAAACCTCTGCACAGCCAAAGTAATAACAGAGTAAGTAGACAGCCTACAGAATGGGAGAAAGTAGTTGCAAATTAGGCCTCTCACAAAGGATTAATGGATCTCAACAAGGAAAGAAAACCTGTTAGTAAGTGGACAAAGGCTGAGCTTGGTGGTAACACCTGTAATCCCAGTGCTTTGGGACGTTAAGGCAGGAGGATCGCTTGAGGCCAGGAATTGGAGAGAAAGCAAGCAAAGGACAAGAACAGACACTTCACAAATGAAGACTTACAAGCAGCAAACAAACAAGAAAAAGTGCTCAGTATTACTAATCATCAGAGAAATGCAAATCAAAACCACAATGAGATACCATCTTAACACCAGTCAGAATGGCTATTATTAAAGTCAAAAAACAACAGATGTTGGCATGGATGCACAAAAAAGGGAATACTTGTATGCCGTTGATAGGAATGTAAATTAGTATAACCTCTATATAGAAAGCAGTATGGAGGCCAGGTGCAGTGGCTCACACCTGTAATCCCAGCACTTCGGGAGGCCAAGGCAGGCAGATCACATGAGGTCATGAGTTAAAGACCAGCCTGACCAACATGGCGAAACCCTGTCTCTATTAAAAATGAAAAAATTAGCTGGGTGTGGTGGCAAATGCCTGTAATCTCAGCTATTTGGGAAGCTGAGACAGGAGAATCACCCCAACCCAGGAGGCGGGGGTTTCAGTGACCCTAGACTGCACCAGTACACTCCAGCCTAGGCAACAGAGTGAGACTCTCAGAAAAAAAAAAAAAAAAAAAAGGTTAGTGGCTTTTGTGTACTTGCTTAGCAAGGTCTTCTGTACTTTGAGATTATAAAGTAATTTTCCTCTATAGTTTTAACATTAAAATTATTATTGGCTAGCTTTGTGAGGTGGCTGGAGGTTCTCTAGGCACTGGGTTAGTGTCCCTAATGCCGAGCTCTAACCCGTCAGAATGCCTTTTCTGCCCCTGGCTGAGTTCACGGTGGCTGAAGCTGTTACCGTAAGACCCTGAACCTAGCAGCCACTGTGTACTGCATATACATGGGGCAATCCTGCTGGGTGGACTGTGGTCAGCATCCAAACATCTAGACAGACAGACAACCATTCCTAGTGGTGGCCCAAACCAGCAAATATTGTGTAACCATTTTTTTTGCAATTTTCTTACCTTTTTTTTTTTCTTTTTTTTTGAGATGGAGTCTTACTCTGTCACCCAGGCTAGAGGTCAGTGCTGGGATCTTGGCTTACTGCAACCTCTGCCTCCCAGGCTGAAGCAATCCTCCCATCTCCGTTTGTATTCTCCGTTTTCTCAGTAGCTGAGAATACAGGTTTGTGCCACCGCACCTGGCTCTGTGTGTGTGTGTGTGTGTGTGTGTGTGTGTGTGTGTGTGTGTATTTTTAGTAGAGATGGGGTTTTGCCATGTTACCCAGGCTGGTCTTGAACTGGGCTCAATTGATTTACCTGCCCCAGCCTCTCTCAGTGCTGGGGTTACAAGTGTGAGCCACACTGCCGAGCCTGCAATTTTTCTTAGTAAAACCTAATCGGGGCCGGGCATGGTGTCTCACACCCATAATCCCAGCATTTTGGGAGGCCGAGGCAGGCAGATCACCTGAGGTTAGGAGTGCAAGACCAGCCTGGCCAACATGGTGAAACCCTGTCTCTACTAAAATACAAAAATTAGCTGGGCATGGTGTCAAGCACCTGTAATCCAAGCTACTTGGGAGTCTGAGACAGGAGAATTGCTTGATCCTTGGAGGTGGGGGTTGCAGTGTGCCAAAATCATGCCACTGTACTCTAGCCTAGACGACAGAGTGAGACTGTCTCCAAAAAAAACCCTAATGGGTCTAGGTGTGGTGGTATTTTCCTATAGTCCCTGAAACTTGGGAGACTGAGAGGGGAGAATTGCCTGAGCCCAGGGGTTCAAGGCCAGCCTGGGCAATGTAGTGAGAACCATCAATCCAAAAAAAATAAAAATATTAGCCAGCACGGTAGCACATGCCTGTAGTCCCAGCTACTCAGTAGGCTGAAATGGGAAGATCACTTGAGCCCAGGAGGTTGAGGCTGCAGTGAATCATAATTATACCTCTCCACTCCAGCCTGTGCAACAGAGCAAGACCCTGTGTCAAAAATAAATAAAACAAACAATATAGAATAAAGGTACTAAAAGCATAGGAGGAAATCATTATGACTTTGGAGTAGGCAGGAGTAGGCAGATATTTCATAAACAGGGGCACAAGCTACCAACTGCAAAGAAAAAAACGACATTAAAATTAAGAACCTTTATGAGGTACTAATAAGAGGGTGCAAAGGGGTGGGCACGGTGACTGACACCTGTAATTTCAGCACTTTGGGAGGCTGAGGCAGGCGGATCATGAGGTCAGGAGTTTAAGACCAGCCTGGCCAAGATGGTGAGATCCCATCTATACTGAAAATAAAAAAATTAGCTGGCCGTGGTGGTAGGTGCCAGTGATCCTGGCTACTCAGGAGGCTGAGGCAGAGAATTGCTTGAACCCGGGGGACGGAGGTTGCAGTGAGCTGAGGTCACACCTCTGCACTCCAGCCTAGGTGGCGGAGCAAGACTCAGTCTCCAAAAAAAAAAAAAGTTGTAAAGAGCTGGGCATGGTGGCTCATGCTTGTAATCCCAACACTTCGGGAGGCTGAGGCAGAAGGATCACTTGAGCCCAGGAATTTGAGATCAGCCTGGGCAACATAGTGAGACCCCATCTCTACAAAAAATTTAAAAATTAGCCAGGTATGGGGGCATATGCCTGTAGTCCCAGCTACTCCAAAAGCTGAGGTGGGAGGATTGCTGGAGCCTGAGAAGCCAAGGCTACAGTGAGCCATGATTATGCCACTGTACTCCAGCCTGGGCAGCAGAGCAAGACTCTGTCTCAAAAAAAGAGGGTGTAAAGATGTCACAGACTAGAAGGTATGTGTGATGTGCACAGGACAAATATATGCACAATGACAAAGAGCTAGTATCTAAAGAAATCCAAAAAAACACAAATAGTCTAAAGACTTGAGTGGCCAACAGATACATGAAGAGGTGCTCACCTTATTTAGTCATAAAGAAAATACAAATTAAGCCACAGTGAAATTACTAAACTCAGCAGCATGAATAAAATGAAGACAACTGGCAGTACCTAGTATGGTAAGGACTTCCTGTTTGAGCCATGGTTATTTAGAAGTATGTTGTTTAATACCAAGTTATGTATTTATTGATTTTTACTTTGGGTGCATACTGTATCTGGCATTTCTCCCCGTGTTATCCCTGCCCACCCTCCCCTGCCTCCCCACCCCCCACTGTCTCTCCCCTACCACCCCCAGCTACCCCCAGTGTGTGATGTTCCTCTCCCTGAGTCCACGTGTTCTCATTGTTCAACACTCACCTATGAGTGAGAACATACAGTGTTTGGCTTTCTGTTCTTGTGTCAGTTTGCTGAGAATGATGGTTTCCAAATTAATCCAAATCCCTACAAAGGACACAAACTCACCGTTTTTTATGGCTGCATAGTATTCCATGGTATATATGTACCACATGTTCTTTGTCCAGTCTATCATTGCTGGGCATTTGGGTTGGTTCAGGGTCTTAGCTATTGTACACAGGGCTGCAATGAACATACGTGTGCATGTGTCTTTATAGTAGAACAATTTATAGTTCTTTGGGTATATACTCAGTAATGGGATTGCTGGGTCAAATGGAATTTCTATTTCTAGATCCTTGAGAAATCGCCACACTGTCTTCCACAATGGTTGAACTAATTTACACTCCCACCAACTGTGTAAAAGTGTTCCTATTTCTCCACATCCTCTCCAGCATCTGTTGTCTCCAGATTTTTTAATGATCACCATTCTAACTGGCGTGAGATGATATCTCAGTGTGGTTTTGATTTGCATTTCTCTAATGACCAGTGATGATGAGCATTTTTTCATATGTTTGTTGGCCTCATATATGTCTTCTTTTGAAAAGTGTCTGTTCATATCCTTTGCCCACTTTTGAATGGGGTTGTTTTTTTCTTGTATATCTGTTTTAGTTCCTTGTAGAGTCTGGATATTAGCCCTTTTTCAGATGGGTAGATTGCACAATTTTTTTCCCATTCTGTTGGTTCCAGTTTGCTCTAATGATGGTTTCTTTTTTGCTGTACAGAAGCTCTGGAGTTTAATAAGATCCCATTTGTCTATCTTGGCTTTTATTGCCATTGCTTTTGGTGTTTTAGTCATGAAGTCCTTGCCTATGCCTATGTCCTGGATGGTTTTGCCTACATTTTCTTCTAGTGTTTTTGTGGTGTTAGGTTTTATGTTTAAATCTTTGATCCATCTGGAGTTAATTTTAGTATAAGGTGACAGGAAGGGGTCCAGTTTCTGCTTTCTGCGCATTACTAGCCAGTTTTCCCAACACCATTTATTAAACATGGAGTCCTTTACCCATTGCTTGTTTTTGCTGGGTTTGTCAAAGATCAGATGGTTGTAGATGTGATTCTTCTGGGGTCTCTGTTCCATTGGTCTATGTCTCTGTTTTGGTACCAGTACCATGCTGTTTTGATTACTGGAGCCTTAAGTCTGGTAGTGTGATGCCTCCAGCTTTGTTCTTTTTGCTTAGGATTGTCTTGGCTATGGGGGGTCTTTTGTGATTCCATATGAAGCTTAAAGTGTTTTTTTCCAGTTCTGTGAAGAAGGTCTTTGTTAGCTTGATGGGGATAGTGTTGAATCTGTAGATTACTTTGGGCAGTATGGCCATTTTCACGATACTGAGTCTTCCTAACCGTGAGCAATGAATGTTTTTCCATCTGTTTGTGTCCTCTCTTATTTCATTGAGCAGTGGTTTGTAGTTCTCCTTGAAGAGGTCCTTTACATCCTTTGTTAGTTGTATTCCTAGGTATTTTATTATCTTCTTAGCAATTGTGAATGGGAGTTCACTCTTGATTTGGCTCTCTGTTTGTCTGTTATTGGTATATAGGAATGCTTGTGATTTCTGCGCATTGATTTTGTATCCTGAGACTTTACTGAAGTTGCTTATCAGTTTGAGAAGATTTTGGGCTGAGATGATGGGGTCTTCTAGATACACAATCATGTCATCTGCAAATAGAGACAGTTTGACTTCCTCCTTTCCTAATTGAATACCCTTTATTTCTTTTTTTTTGCCTGATTGCTCTGGCTAGAACTTCCAATACTAAGTTGAATAGGAGTGGTGAGAGAGGGCATCCTTGTCTAGTGCCTGATTTCAAAGGGAATTCTTCCAGCTTTTGCCTGTTCAGTATGATACTGACTGTAGGTTTGTCATATATAGCTTTTATTGTTTTATGATATGTTCTGTCAATACCTAGTTCATTGAGAGTTTTTAGCATGAAAGGCTGTTGAATTTTATCAAAGGCCTTCTCTGCATCTATTGAGATAATCATGTGGTTTTTATCTTCGGTTCTGTTTATGTGATGGATTACATTTACTGATTTGCGTATGTTGAACCAGCCTTGCATCCCTGGGATGAAGCCTACTTGGTCATGATGGATAAGCTTCTTGATGTGCTGTTGCAATCTGTTGGCCAGGATTTTATTGAAGATTTTTGCATCTATGTTCATCATGGATATTGGCCTGAAGTTTTCTTTTTTAGTTCAGTCTCTGCCTAGTTTTGGTATCAGGATGACGTTGGTCTCATAAAATGATTTAGGGAGGATTCCCTCCTTTTGTATTGTTTGATACAGTTTCAGAACGAATGGAACCAGCTCCTCTTTGTATGTCTGGTAGAATTTGGCTGTGAACCCGTCTGGACCTGGGCTTTTTTTGGTTGGTAGGCTATTTATTGCTGCCTCTACTTCAACCCTTGTTATTGGTCTATTCAGGGTTTCAACTTCTTCCTGGTTTAGGCTTGGTAGACTACAAGTGTCTAGGAATGTATCCATTTCTTCCTGGTTTACTGGTTTATGTGACTAGAGCTGTTTGTAGTAATCACTGATGGTAGTTTATATTTCTGTGGCATCTGCGGTGATATCCCCTTTATCGTTTTTTATTGCATCTATTTGATTCTTCTTCCTTTTTTATTAATCTGGCTAGTGGTCTATTTTGTTGATCTTTTCAAAAAACCAGCTCCTGGATTTATTGATTTTTTGAAGGGTTTTTGTGTCTCTATCTCCTTCAGTTCGGCTCCGATCTTAGTCATTTCTTGTCTTCTGCTAGCTTTTGAGTTTTTTTGATCTTGCTCCTCTAGCTCTTTCAATTTTGACGATAGGATGTCGATTTTAGATCTTTCTTATCTTCTCTGGTGGGCATTTATTACTATAAATTTCCCTCTCGACACTGCTTTAAAGATGTCCCAGAGATTCTGGTAAGTTGTGTCTTCATTCTGGTTGGTTTCAAAGAAAATCTTTATTTCTGCCTTCATTTCATTGTTTATCCAGTTGACACTCAGAAGCAAATTGTTCAGTTTCCAAGTGGTTGTGCGGATTTGAGTGTGTTTCTTGATCCTGAATTCTAGTCTGATTGCGCTGTGGTCTGATAGACTGTTATGATTTCTGTTCTTTTGCATTTGCTGAGGAGTGATTTGCTTCCAATGATGTGGTCAGTTTTAGAGTAAATGCAATGTGGTGCTGAGAAAAATGTATGTGTATGTCTATTAGGTCCGCTTGGTCCAACTCTGCATGCAAGTCCTGGATATCCTTGTTAATAATACCAGGTTATTTGAGCGTTCCCTCATTTTTCTGTGACTGGTTTCTAGTTTAATTCCATTACAGTCAGAGATCATACTTTATATGATTTCAATTTGTAAAAATTTGTTAGTCTCATGACTTTTATGACTTAGAATATAGTCTGTCTTTAATGCTCCAAGCTTGAACACTTGAAAAACCTGTGTATTTTTCTCTTGTTAGGTGGAGTGTTCTCTAAATGTCAGTTACATGCAGTTGGTTGACGGTGGTGTTCAGCTACAGTCTTTGCTGATTTTCTGTCTACTGGTTCTACATATTGAGAAGTGTTGAAGCCTCCAGCTCTGATAGTGGATTTTTCTGTTCTTCATTTGTCAGTTTTTGTTTCATGTGTTTTGAAGCTCTTTTGTTAGATGTATATACACTTAGGATTATGCTGTATTGATGAATTGACTTTTTTATCATTATGTAATATCACTATTTTATTTTGTTTTCTTTTATGTTTTTTTTTTTTTTTAGAAAAAGAGAAAAGGAGAAAGAAACAGCAAAAGAAAGAAAAAAAAAATGAAAGAGAAAGAAAGAGGAAGAGAAAGAGGAGAGAGAATGGGATTCTTGTTTTATTGCCCAGGCTAGAATACAGTCTAAAAATGGGGATTAAAAACCTCTTTTATGCCAATAATTGTGTTTAACAATGGAGACAGGAAGGAATAGGGGATGAAAATAACAAATAAGCAGCCAACCAATATTTTATTTAAACCTGTGAAATGCTATGCAGTTGCTGGGGAGTGATTTA